>JAODAL010039996.1:0-37412 GCA_025379985.1 Phyllomedusa bahiana
TCCCCCCTCCCCTCCCCCAGATCCCCCTGTCCCCTCCCTCCAAAACTCCCTGCCCCTCCCCCCCTCCGCCCCCCTTGTCCCCCCCCCTCCAACTCCCTTGTCCTCCTCCCCCGGGTTTTTTCTTCCCCCCCCCTCCCCCCTTTCCCCAGATCCTTGTCTCCCCCCTCATACCCCTCTGTCCTCCTCCCTCAACCCCCTCGCCTCCCCCCTTCAACTTTTGTCCCCCCCCCCTCCAGACTCCTCCTCCTCCTCCCTCCAGACCCCGGGATGGGATCCCTTCCCCCCCCGATCACCCCTTGGGGGAACCCCGGGGGCCCTCCAACACAGGGGGTCAGTGTTCAAAAGGTCTAACGGGGGCCAAAAATACCGCCTTGTGGGGTTTTAGGGGTTTGGGTTTTCCCCGGGAGCCCTCAGTCCTGTAGGAAGGTTCCTGACCGGCCTCCACTCTGCAGCGTTCACACATTGCAGGAGGAGGGTGCGGGGGGGGTTTTGGGGGGGGGGGGGGGGGGCACTGTTATACCTTCAATGGTGAAAATCTTCTGCTGCAGCGTCTTCTGAATGGCTTCCAGAGCCGAAAAGTCATTGACCTGAAAGATGTTGTCAGGGTGGGCGATCTACCCCAATTTTGATAAGCTCTCCCTGGAGAAGGGTTTTGGCCCCCCTGGGAGAAGCGCAAAAAAGAATGACTACTGCATGCCCCAGAGAAGCCTACAGGAGAGGTTTATAGCTATCCTCCTCCTTGCCCCTGCACAGATCACAGAGCATGCCCACTACAGATTCCATAGAAGTCTAAAAGTGATGGCCACATCTCACCTCCTCCTTTCCCTCACCGCCTCTGCACAGACACGAGCATGCCCACTAACTCTCCTATAAAGTTAACATTAGTCAGAGTTCACCCCCCTTCCCCCCAAAGCACGTACCTCTGCACAACCCCAAAGAGCATCCCACAAAATTCACTCTAGAATAATGGGGTGGTAGGTCACAGTTTACTTCCTCCCTCCCCCATACGGGTTACAGCGCAATCTATCAGAAACATCTATTGCTGATGTTCCCAACTCACTGTCCTCCCCTGCACTGAGCACAGGTCACAGAGCATACCCACTACAATACATTCAACTTTAGGCCCACTACACTCTCCTATTGAAGTCTATACGTTATGTCAGAGTTCACCTTCCCCTCCCCCCATGCACTGACCTCAGCACAGGTCACAGAGCATGCCCACTACACTCTCCTATAGAAGTCTATATATGATGTCACAACTCACTGTCCTCCCCTGCACTGAGCACAGGTCACAGAGCATACCCACTACAATACATTCAACTTTAGAAGTAAAAAAAAAAAAAGTGGCAGCTTTATGTTATGTTTATACTATGTCTACTTTAGTTTTGATTGTAATCGTTATAAGCTTTTAGTATTTTGCTTCAATTAAATGTTTTTACGCCAATATTTATTTTTTATTAGCTTTCGGGGTTTTTAAATTGGTTTTTTTGGTTATGTATGTTTAAAAAAACCCAAAAAAATTTCTTAAATTTTTTAAAAAAAAAAAAAAAAAAAAATTTTTTTGCCGGGGAAAATACATCTATACCAGAACCCCCCCCCCCCCCCCCACACCCCCACCATAATAATAGTCTGCGAAATAAAAAAACCTCTAAAATCTGGAATAAAAAACCACAAAAACGGTTAAAACGGTAAAAGGACCAGGTCCCTAAAAAAAAAATGGGGGCTCGGTCTTCACCTTGTACATTTTTCCTTAAAAAGAAAATTTACCCCAATTGATATGCGCTGAATCCCGAGGGCATCCGCCTTGGAGGTGGCCTGAGGGAAGGTCACACTTCTGTCGTTGGACTCTCCATCTGTGATGACTATGAGGAGTTTGGTGGTTCCTCTCCGGGCCAGAGGGATGAACAGATCCCCCGCGGGACAGAGGATTAAGGGAACAGTGCGGTGAGTCCCGGGGGAAATGGAACCCCCAGGGGTCATGGGTTTTTGGCACCCTCCCCCAAACCCCCTTTCAGTTCGGGTACCTTCACCTCCATCATTCCTATGGACTTACCTCCTGTCCATAAGAGAGGTTTGTTGTCTGTGATTTCGGGATAAATTCTCCATAGAAAGAGAATCCCGGCTGCCGCCTACATGACGGGGGTCACAGCGCCCGAGTACTTACACGGCTCTCAGCATGGCGGTCGGTGTATTCGTGAAGCCCCCGTTCTGGTATCTAATGTTTGTCACAGTCAACAGGTCCGAAGTGGAGAGAAAGCTTCTGAACTGAAACTCAACTTTGACCTCTTCAGAGTATTGTAGGAGAGCAAACTAGAAGGAGAAGAGATTACAACACCCATCATCTGTCACATCATCACCCATCATCCATCATATCAAAACCCATCATACATCACATCATCATCTATCATTCATCACATCATCACCACCAATCCAGTGACTGTGAGCACCGGGCAAAGGATGAAGATGTCTCGTCAGTGTCACCAGAGACTTTGAGAGAAGCGGCAGATATTACTGCCAGGATGGTGTCCTGTACATAAGATACTGTAACCATTAAGCTCTGGTGCCTCATCAGAGTGAGCCCTGCTGGTGTCTCCTCATACTGACATCAGGCCAGGACATTACACCCTCTCACACATCTAGCCCTGCCAGGATGGTATCCTGTAAATAAGATACTGTAACCATCAAGCTCCAGTGCCTCATCACAGCCCTGCTGGTGTTTCTACTGCAGAAACTGTCTCCTCATACTGACATCGGGCCACAGGGGGACATTACAACCCTCTTACACATCTAACCCTGCCAGTATGGTGTCATGTACATAAGATACTGTAACCATCAAGCTGTAGTGCCTCATCAGACCCTTGCTGGTGTTTTTTCTGTAGGGAATGTCTCCTCATACTAACATAGGCTCACAGGGGCACATTTTACCCTCTTACATATTTAACCCTGGTGTCCTGTGTATAAGATACTGTAACCATAAAGCTCCAGTGCCTTGTCAGCTCCCTGCTGGTGTTTCTTATGCACTGACTGTCTCATACTAACATCGACCCACAGCTGGATATTACACTCCCTGGCACATCTAACTCCTCCAATGGATGGTGTATGGTGTGTCCTCTAATACTTTTTAGGCAATTACTCCGTAACCCATCAAGCTCTCAGTGGTCCTCAATCAGTAGCCCATGCTGTGTTTCTTCTGGAGAGGCTGTCTCCTCATACTGACATCAGGCCACAAGTGGACATTACACCTCTCTTTCACATCTAGCCCTGCCAACCTGCAAACCTCAGTAACTACATATTGCTCCTCTTGGCGGGAACCATTAAGCTTGCATTATTATTGTTCTGGCATACCACTACCTGTACGCACCCAGAATTGTTGCACTATTTCCTCCCAGCATCTCTCCAGCAGACTACTCATCTTGCCCGTTGGGATTGGACTCCCTTATAATGTGCATGAAAGCCCATACTCTTCAAATTGCTGCAGGTGCTTACCATCCACATCAATGTCCACACATTACATGGCTGGACATGGAGATCGATGTGGACGGTGTCTCCCTGACAATCCTACACAAAGATCAAACAAGGACATGATGTTGTCTCAGTAGTGTAGCCTCAGGCTCTGGTCTTAGAACCTCAACCAATCATATGTGAGCATGAGGAGACAAGGGAACACATGAATGGCTTTGCTGTTGGGCTCGGCCTCCATTCAGACCCTGGGGATCATTACCTGGCTATCTGTCTTGCTCAAGGATGAGATTGTCTGCCTCACAAAGCTCAACATTGTCCTGAAGTTTCTCGCTAGGACGCTGGCGGAGCCATCGATGACGAACACGACATCTAGACCACACACTGAGGAATGAGAGATATCATCAGAATAGAAACCTGCAGAGAGTGTTCTGGTGGTTCCAGAGGATCCTCAGTCCCCGGGTAATACAGTGTCAGGGGGGCATTACCTGGTGGAGGTGTAGAGACATTGCCCAGGACCTTCAGGTTTTGGTCTAAGTGATAGCAGCGTCCATTGACGTAGATGTTCTGTCCACAGAGTCTTTGTAAGGTCGGGCCACACACCTGAGAGACCGGCCAGGAAAAGCAAATGTTATCCTGTAACACAGCCTGCTTCTAAGTAGATCTGCAATTCATCACCACCATCATGTTGATCATCTCCACTAAAAACACCATCATCTTCATCATTACCACTGCTAACATCACCACCATTATCTTCATCATTACCACCACCAATACCATCATCTTCATCACCACCACTATCCTCCCCATCATCTCTACTACTGACACCATCAGCTGCCTCATGACCACCGCTAACCCCACCACCATCATCTTCATCAATAGCACCATCAGCTCCATGATTACCACTGCTAACACCACCACCATCATCTTCATCAACAGCACCATCAGCTTCATAATTCCGACCATTAACTCATGTTCATCATCTCCACTATCGACGCCATTATCTTCATCATTACCACCACGAATACCATTATCTTCATCACCACCACCATCGTCAGCAACACCAATGCCATCTTCATCATCACCTTCACTACTAAAACCATCATCATTTTCATCACCACCACCACAAACATCACAACTATCATCCTCATCTCCAACACCAACATCTTCATCACCAACAACACCATCATCTTCATTACCACCACCACTAACACCACAACTATCATCCTTATCTCTAACACCAACACCACCAACAGCATCTCTTCCACACCACTACCATCACTTCATCACCACACCACCATCACCTTCATCCCCACACATTTTTTTTTTTTTTTTTTTTTTTTTTAAACAAATTTTATTGCATTTTTCAAACATTTAAACAGTGAAACACATATCTCTGACATGTAATAGTGGTCATTCACTATATGCATAACTCTCCGGGCCTGTGCCGGAATATGTAGATAATACATACAGAGAAAAAACATCAAATTAAAAGGGGTATAAAAGAAATTAAATAAACAAAATTAAACAAAATAGCAACACTACTAAAGTGAAAACTGCTTTCCTATCTTCATCTCTCATGACCGTGGGGTCTTTAATGGAACCTCATACTTAAGGCCAAGTTCCTCATACCTGAAGTCTCCCCAGGTGCCCCCAATTCCCCCCCTACAGTACCAATCGGTGTATTTGAACCTCTGCATAAGGGCTTCTATCCCCCTGTCTGAGTAATGCGATTCTATGAAGGTTCTCCAACGTCTGAAGAACCCTGGGGTGGGATCCCCTTACGCCTCTCTGTCTCCAGTCTGTCCGCTATAAGTAATCTCCAGCTGCTTTATGACCCCGGAGATTGGCGGGAGAGTGGGCTTCAGCCATAACTGTAAGAGGCTCCGTTTTGCTCCCAAAAGGGCAATGTGAACTATTCCCGGGAAACCGGGTTTGGAGTGGACTGACTCCTCAGAACCCCTCTCCCCCATCCGCTTTCCGGAGGCCTGGGCAGTGGAAGAGCAGGAGTTCATAATGTTTCTCTAGGGTGACCCCGAAGTGAAGCTGAATGTATTGAAGGATTGTGTCCCAGTAAGCTTGTGTATAGCTGCATTCCCACAGACCGTGCCATAGGTCCGTTTTATGTGTGCCGCATTTAGGGCAGTGCTGCAATCTATCAGGGAAGTTCTGAGAGGGGGGAGATTGAAAGCATATATAGCGTTGTGTATTACCCAATCGGCGGCTCCAATCGGCGGCTCCAGTAGTGGAATGCCTGAGAAGCTACCCGTTTCCTGCACCACCCTCTCATGTCAGCATAGAGCCTCGATAGACAATATGTCTCCTGTGAGTGGTGACAAAAGTGTCAAAATCGTTAGGTAGGGTCTCCTTGGAGACATCTCTTAGTCTCCCATTACAGAAAATGAAAGAGCTGATAGGCAGCCAAAAGCTGTATTTGGGCAAGGAGAATTTTCTCGAGCATCTCCGAGGGCTTTAGCCATCTCCGAAACCACTTGCATTAGCTGTCCCGCGTTGGCCAGACCTGCCTCCCTCCACTTCCTAAACATCGGATTGCTCTGCCCCAGCGGAAACTCGGGGTGGTCCCAAATGGCATGCCCTTTGGGAGAGAGCGAAGGAAAGGCCTAAGCGTTTCCTCAACTCTTTCAGGCCATTATTGTGTCTCGGAACAATTGGAGACAACTTAATCAGAGAAGGCAGCTTAGGATACTGGTATGGAGCAAGGCCTGCGGGCCAAGGGCGCATTAACTCTCTTTCTAATTCCCAATTCGAGAAGCGGGAGCGACCTCCAATCCAGTCTAGCATGTGGCGAGTCAGACAGGCCAGGTTATAACCCCTAACATCTGGGAGATTCAGCCCACCTGCCCTAACTGGCAGGATCAGTTTATGTAGCGCAATAGGGGGGTTTTTTTCCCTGCCCATATAAATCGGAGAAGCATGAGTTAATGTGGTTGATGTCTGTATGTTTGAGCAGGAATGGGGGGGTCTGTAGGGGGTTTTAGCAGCTGTGGGAAGCGACCATCTTTATGGCATGACATCTACCGGTGAGTGACAGTGGCAGTGAGGTCCAACGCTTCCAGGTCCGGGGAAAGATTTTATTTATAAGAGGAGGAATATTTAATTTTATCATCGAGTCGGAGTCCGACCCACCTTGATACCCAAGTAGGTGTGTGTTCCTGAGCCCTGGGTAATGTCTAACCCATGTTCGCCCACTGGGACAGTGATAGCTTCGGGCCAATTTCTAACAGTTCACTCTTGGACACGTTCACTTTGTATCCTGATAGCGTGCCGAAATATCGCAGCAACTCCAGCATGGTGAAGCTGGGTCAGGGGAGCAGCATGAATAGTATGAGATCGTCTGCAAACAAAGCGGTCTTCCCCTCTTTGTCTCCTATCCGGATCCCGAGAAGAGGTCAGAACCCTCAAGTACCGTGCCAAGGGTTTCTAAGGCCAAATTAAAAAGTAAGGGGGAAAGCGGACACCCCTGTCTTGTCCCTTTCTGGAGGGGGATTTTTGGAGAAAGGAAACCCGGAGTATGAATTTGGGCTGTTGGGGCACCATAGAGGGGCAGAGGAGAACAGACCTAAAACGTCCCTGTAATTCCCATGGTACCCAGGGCAAACCAAAGCCAGTCCCATCGCAACATTATCAAAGGCTTTTCTGCATCCAGGGCCACCAGTACAGGCCTCTCTCCTGGCAATGGTTTGTGTCGGACCCTTTCCAATACCGCTAGCACTTTCCTGATGTTTCCCACCGCCGCTCGTCCCTTGATGAAGCCCTTGTAGGAGGGTCCAATCAATTGCGGCATAAAACGGCGAGGGGGTTTCAGCCGTATCTTAGAAAAGAGTTTTTGGTCAATGTCAAATGAGGATATGGGCCTATATGATGCAGGGAGCAGGGGGTCTTTCCCTTCTTCGGGAAAATTTTTTAAATGTATGCGTTTTTGATTCGGACGGATAGGCTCATTATGCAGTATCGAGTTGTAATATTCGGTGAGGATGGGGGTGATCTGATCGCTTAGGATTTTGTATATCTCCCCAGAGAACCCATCAGGTCCTGGGGCCTTGCCTGCCTTCAAGTGGCGAATAGCCATCTTGACCTCCTCCTCAGTTATGTCCGCATTCAGTTCCTCCCTCTGGAGATCTGACAAGTGCGGCAATTTAAACTTTGGAGAGGAATTGCCTTCCATCTCCGCTTGAAATTGGACCCTCTGATGAGTACAGTGTGGCATAAAATTGGGTCTGAGCGTGTCGTTAATTTTTGCTGGATCAGTGGTAATGGTATCTTCCGGTGTGCGGAGAGCTTGAATGTGCGCAGGTTTGTAGGCCCCTCTCAGTAGCCGGGAAAGAAGTTTCCCGGATTTGTTTCCGTACCTGAAGAATGTGGAGTGTAAGTGTGACCTATGTAGTTCCTCTCTACGATCCGCCCAAAGGTCAAACTCCCGCTTGGCCTGTTCCATTCCGTTTGGGTTTGTCAGAGCTATCCCCGAGAAAGGTCTTATAGGTCTCCCTAACTTTTTCCGAGGGCGTCAGATAGGCCTCCTTTAGCTTACGTTTATCCACAGAGGTATAGGCTAAAACCCTTCCCCTAAGCACCGCCTTTGCAGTTGCCCAGTAGAGTGAGGGATCATCCCGTTGGGACTGGTTGTCCGAAGTATAGGTCATCCACCAACCCCTGACCATCTCAGCAAAAGTATCTGTCTTTGCAAGATAAGACGGGAATTTCCAAATAAAGTCTGCACCTCTCGGAAAGAATTCCATCAAATCCACAGAGATTGGGGAATGATCAGAGATGACCATGTTCAAAATTCTGGCACTTTCAATCCTAGTTTGGAGGGTGTCAGATAACCCGAAGATGGTCCAACCCAGACCACGCCTGGTGAAACGGGAGTAATAGGTGTAATCCCGCTCATCAGGATTCCGCTCCTCCAACAGTCGTGGAGATTAGTGGCATCCAAGAGGCGGCGTAAAACTCCTTTTCAGACTTAGAAATGACTCTTCTGCCTGCTTGGGATGTTGGCCCCCCTCCTATCCTCAAGCTGGTCTAAGGACCGCATTCATGTCTCTCCAATAAAATTTTGGGATTTATTTTGATCGGCACAAATCCTCTCCGCTAACTCCCTGAAAAAATACCCGGGTTCTGACCATTGGGTCCATAGATATTAAAGATGCTAAAGTCCCCATTCTCCCCACTTGATTACTAAGTGCGAGACTCGTCCCTCAGTGTCGTGTTCGTGTGATACCAGCTCAAACGGGAAATTTTTATGAATGAGCGTGACTACCCCTGCCTTGCCACACGTAGACGGGGAGCCAAAGGCGTGACCCACCCACAGCTTCTCCAAAACCCCTTTAAAGTCATCAGCCTGCAAGTGCGATTCCTGTAGGAGAACCACATCAGGGGCGAAGTCTCTTTAGATGCCGGATCACCTTCATCCATTTTTTCGGGAACGGAGCAACCCCTTTTGTTCCCGGAGATGATCCGCATATAAAGGGTATTTCTATGTGGGAGAGCTGCGGGTTGGCACTTAATATGTCAGGTGGACTCAAAAATTTTTTGCAGATCATCGGGGCATCAAATTAGAGCATGGAAGATGGACGCAGTAGAACATTGACAAATTTAACAAATAGTAAAGGCATAAACAGGCATGCAAAAAATTTGCCAGCCGGCAGAAATGTAAAATGACGCTGAAGGAGGGCTGTTACATGCACCGCCTTCAGTGCGTTGGAAGGACTTCCTTTTTTTCCATCAGCATGAGGATACCTTTCTAAGTGACAGATAATATCCCCCCCCCCACCCGGCAGAAAAACCCTTTAGGTAACTAGAATTTCCTAGATTGGCCTATGAACAATTTTGAAAGAAATGGCATTTCAAAATCAATTTAGAAAGACCCCCGTGAAACCCCCCCCAGCCCTTTAGCGAAAAAAAATGATGGGAAACAAAATCTTGGGTGCAGTCCGTACAGACAGCCCTCCCCATTCCCAAAACCTGATCCTCGTCGAGCAGGTTGGTCAGTCCCCTCAGTCCGGAGTAGAGTCCCGTTGGCGCCTCCGTCTCGGCTGGCGGCCTTCTTTAGGAGAGAGTGGGGGCGGTGATAGAGAAACGTGACGAGTCCATGAGATCTCTCTCCGTCCCCTCTTGAAGGTCTCTTGGGAGTCAGCTGCAGGCGTCCCAGATGATCGCGGTGGTCGAGCTGGGGTTTTGGAGACCGGTATCCCTCTGAAGCTTCCACTGCTGAGTCATAGAACCTGGGCGGGCCATCAGGATCCAGCACCTTGAGGGTGGCCGGGTAAAGAATCTGGAATCGCATCTTCTGATGAAATAGTGCTGTGCAATTTTTGCTGAAGGCACGCCTCTTCTGGGAGACCTCTGCAGAGAAGTCCTCAAAAAGCAGCACTTTGTGTCCCTGGAGTAGTAGTGGCTTGTTGAGCCTGCGATACGCCCTCAGGATTTCAGCTTTATCATTAAAGTCCAGGAACTTCATTATCACAGTGCGGCTCTTCTGCCGTTGCTGAGATTTAGATGCTGGGGCTGTTCTTCCCTCTGGGCCTACTCGGTGTATTCTTTCGTACGGCAGCCGTGGGTTTATGCCAGGGGCAGGGGGGCAGCTCTTCCTGGCAGAGGGGTTGTAGGTCACGTTGTTTGAACGATTCAGGGAGACCCACTAGCCTCAGGTTACTCCGCCTGGAGCGATTTTCAAGGTCTTCGATGCGTTCTTGCTGCACCAGTTGTGCTTTGGCGCAGAGTTTCAGACGGGTGTTCAGAGTGCTGTTGTCGGTCTCCAGTCATTCAGTCTGCTTTTTAAAATTTTTCGAGTCTGGCAGAGTGAGCTTGAACCTCCTGCTGTAGCTTGAGCAGAGAGGCCTGGACGGTGGACTCAAGAGCCGCTTGCAGGTCTGGGGCTATTTGTCTTGCCACTTCTGTAGCCAGGAGCTTGTAATCAATCGGGAAATTGCAGGCTGGAGTCAGCGAGCCTGGGATCCCTCTGGGCAGGAATCAAGGGAAGGATCCCGCAGCATCACCTTCCCCCTTGCTGTGCTGGCACTGCTGGTTGTCTCTCCCCTGTCCCTGGCCGCCGTTTGGGTGGTGGAGGCCAAATTTTAGGTATATCCCGAGGCTGATCTCGTGGTGCTCCGGTCTTCTGGGCACTCCGGAGTAAGTATTTCTCCATCAGGGAGTAGAACAGACAGAAGGAACGTGGGGGGTTTGTAACCCCTCTGGCAGCTGTGAGGGGCCCCCCTTCTGCAGATAAGCTGTTCACGCTGAGTGGCAAGTGTGCAGGCGCCTGGGTTTAATGCTTCTGTATGGCAAGGGCCCGCCGATCATAAGCCCCCCCTCCGGGAGTTGGTCAGTCCTCTGGGGTGTTATTGGGGCAGGGGAGAGCTCCTTACCCCACTTCCAGCGGGACCACAGAAGAGGACGTCTTTCTGCTGCTGCTGCGCGCCGCACCTAAGCCGCCCCCCTTCAGGAAGCAGGCAGGCCCCGGGGCTTCACGTGTCCCGCGGCGGGTGAATCGGAGCGGGTAGACAGAGTCCGCGGTGCGCGCGATCCCCATCGGACAGAATGCTCCGGAGTGCGGGCGGGCTATCCCCCGCTATGGTCGGCCGGTCTGCACTGTTTTAAACAGCTATTGGCGCTGTAAAAGCCGGCGGGCGCGGGGAGCCGTTGTTCACTGCGGCCTCATGCGCCGGCGCCGGAACCGGAAGTCATCATCATCTTTATTATTACCACCACCATAATCATCTTCATCACCATCATCTTCATCACCATCACCACCATTGTCATCTTCATCACCACCAAAACCACCATCATCCCCTTCAACCTTCATCATCACCACCACCACCGTCATCTTCATCACCACTACAACCACCATCATCTTCATCATTACTACCACTAACATCACCACCATCATCTTCATCACCAACAACATTATCTTTATCATTACCACCATTAACACCACCACCATCATCTTTATCATCTCCAATACCAACACTATTATCTTCTTGACCACCATCATCATCATGTTCATCATCTCCACTGCTAACAACATCATCTTCATCACCACCACCACAACTATCATCCTTATCTCTGCCACCATTACCGCCACCTACAATATCATCTTTATCACCATCATTATCATCATCCCCATCACCACCATCACCAACAGCATCATCTTCATCATCACTAACATTACCACTACTAACACCATCATCTTCATTATCATCACCAAGAACATCATCTTCATCACCACCACCACCATCATATTTATCATCTCTGCCACCATCACCATCAACTTCATCACCAACACCATCATCTTCATCACTATCACCATTAACACCACAACTATCATCCTTATCTCCAACCCAACACCATCATCTTCATCATCACACCACCACCAACACACCATCATCTTCATCACCCCCACCACCATCAACTTCATCATCACCACCACCACCAACACCATCACCTTCATCACCCCCATCACCATCAACTTCATCACCAACACCATCATCTTCATCACTATCACCATTAACACCACAACTATCATCCTTATCTCCAACCCAACACCATCTTCTTCATCATCATCACCACCACCACCAACACCATCATCTTCATCACCCCCACCACCATCAACTTCATCATCATCACCACCACCACCAACACCATCATCTTCATCACCCCCACCACCATCAACTTCATCACCACCACCATCTTCATCACCACAATTGTCATCTTCACCACTAACATCACCATCATCATCGTCATCACCACCAACACCACCATCATCATCTTCTTCATCACCACCAACACCACCATCATCATCTTTATCACCACCACCATCATCTTTATCACCACCACCACCATCATCTTCATCACTACCATCACCACCATTGTCACCTTCATCACCATTAACACCACCACCATCATTTTCAATATTACCACCACTAACACCACCACCATCATCTTCATCACCAACACCATTGTCTTCATCATTACCACCACTAACACCACCACCATCTTCATCATCTCCACTACCAACACTTCTTCACCACCACCATCATGTTCATCATCCCCACTACTAACAACATCATCTTCATCTCCACCACAACTATCATCCTTAGCTCCGCCATCATTACCACCACCTACAATATCCTCTTCGTCACCATCAACATCATCATCATCTTCCTCACCACCATCACCATCACCATCACCATCAACAGCAACACCTTCATCATCACTACCACTAACACCATCATCTTCATTATCATCACCACCAGCGTAGCAGTATCCATTGACGTAGATGTTCTGTCCACAGAGTCTTTGTAAGACCACACACCTGAGAGACCGGCTGGGAAAAGCAAATGTTATCCTGTAACAGCATGCTTCTAAGTAGATCTGCAATTCATCACCACCACCATCATCATCTTGATCATTACCACCACCAATACCATCATCTTCATCACCAACATCATCCTCATCATCTCTACCACTGATACCATCATCTTCATCATCACCACCAACACCATCATCTTCATCATTACCACCGCTAACCCCACCACCATCATCTTCATCAACAGCACCATCATCTTAATAATTACCACTGCTAACACCACCACCATCATCTTCATCAACAACACCATCATCTTCATAATTACCACTGCTAACACCACCATCATCTTCATCAACAACACCATCATCTTCATAATTACCACTGCTAACACCACCATCATCTTCATCAACAACACCATCATCTTCATAATTACCACTGCTAACACCACCATCACCATCTTCATAATTACCACTGCTAACACCACCACCATCATCTTAATCACCAACACCATCATCTTCATCATTACCACTGCTAACCCCACCACCATCATCTTCATCACCAACACCATCATCTTCATCATTACCACTGCTAACACCACCACCATCATCTTCATCAACAGCACCATCATCTTTATAATTACCACTGCTAACACCACCACTATCATCTTCATCAACAACACCATCATCTTCATAATTACCACTGCTAACACCACCACCATCATCTTCATCACCACCACCACCACCATCTTCATCACTACCACCACCATCTTCATCATCACCATCTTCATCACCATCATCACCATCTTCATCACCATCACCACCATTTTCATCACCATCACCACCAACACCACCATCATCATCTTCATCACCACCAGTACCACCATCGTCATCTTCATCACTACCAACACCACCATCATCATCTTCATCATCACTACCAACACCACCATCATCATCTTCATCACCACCAAAACCACCATCATCACCTTTATTACCACTGACACCACCATCATCGTCTTCATCACCACTACCACCACTATCATCTTCATCATCACCAGCACCACCATCACCACCACTAACACCATTATCATCATCTTCATCACCACCACCATCATCTTCATCACCACCACCATCATCTTCATCACCACCACCACCACCATCTTCATCACCACCATCTTCATCACCATCACCACCATTTTCATCACCATCACCACCAACACCACCATCATCATCTTCATCACCACCAATACCTCCATCGTCATCTTCATCACTACCAACACCAACATCATCATCTTCATCACTACCAACACCACCATCATCATCTTCATCACTACCAACACCACCATCATCATCACCACCAACACCACCATAATCATCTTCATCACCACCATCACCTTTATCACCACTGACACCACCATCATCGTCTTCATCACCACTACCACCACTATCATCTTCATCATCACCAACACCACCATCATCATCTTCATCACCACCAATACCACCATCATCAACTTCATCACTACCAACACCACCATCATCATCTTCATCACTACCAACACCACCATCATCATCTTCATCACTACCAACACCACCATCATCATCTTCATCACTACCAACACCACCATCATCATCTTCATCACCACCAACACCACCATCATCATCTTCATCACCACCATCACCTTTATCACCACTGACACCACCATCATCGTCTTCATCACCACTACCACCACTATCATCTTCATCATCAACAACACCACCATCACCACTAACACCATTATCATCATCTTTATCACCACCACCATCATCTTCCTCACTACCACCACCACCATCATCATCTTCATCACCATTAAAACCACCACCATCATCTTCATCATTACCACCACTAACACCACCACCATCATCTTCATCACAACCATAGTCTTCATCATTACCACCACTAAAACCACCACCATCTTCAACATCTCCACTACCAACACTATTAACTTCTTCACCACCACCATCATCATGTTCATCATCCCCACTACTAACAACATCATCTTCATCTCCACCACCACAACTATCATTCTTATCTCCGTCACCATTACCACCACCTACAATATCCTTTTCATCACCATCAACATCATCTTCATCATCACCATCACCAACAGCATCACCTTCATCATCATTACCACTAACACCACCACTAACACCATCATCTTCATTATCATCATGACTACTATCATCTTCATCATCTCTACCACCAAGAACATCATCTACATCATCACCACCACCATCATATTTAGTATCCTCGCCACCATCACCATCAACTTCATCACCACCATCATATCTGCCACCATCAACTTCATCACCACCATCTTCATCACTACCATCGTCTTCATTATCACAACCATAATCTTCATCACTATCACCATTAACACCACAACTATCATCTTTACCTCTAACCCAACACCATCTTCTTCATTATCACTTTCACCACCAATATCATCTTCATCATTACCACAATTATAGTCATCACCATGATCATTGTCATCATCACCACCACTACGGTAGACCACTCCGAAAATGAGATGACTACACGGCCTGCAGCATATTCTTTACTCATGTTCAGATAACAAGCAGAAGGAAGCAGACTCGGGGGGAGAACCAGTACTTGACCTACCAGTAATTGGCCAGGATTCTCTGAAGCCGCCAGTGAGAGTCCAAGAGAAATATTAATATCATCATCAGGTTCTGCAATACAAACACACGAGGACACAGGTGACCTCACACTGCATATACAGTGGCTACAACCAGCAAAATGTCAGAATTCATCACAAGTCCTGGCTGACAGAACTGAAGAATATTCTCCATCCACATCTGGTTATGATGTGTCTCCAGGCTATTCATTATCTTCTGCTGGTTCATTGCCTTCTACTTCTTCATTGCCTTCTGCTTGTTCACTTTCTTCTGCTTGTTAATTTCCTTCTACTTGTTCATTGTCTTCTTGTTGTTCAATGTCTTCTACTGTTCATTGTCTTCTCCTAGTTCAATGTCTTCTCCCTGTTTAATGTCTTCTACTTGTTCATTGTCTTCTACTTGTTCATTGTCTTCTGCTTGTTCTTTGTCTTCTGCTTGTTCTTTGTCTTCTGCTTGTTCTTTGTCTTCTGCTTGTTCATTGTCTTCTACTTGTTCATTGTCTTCTACTTGTTCATTGTCTTCTGCATGTTCATTGTCTTCTCCTAATTCAATGTATCCTGTTTGTTTAAGGTCTTCTACTTGTTCAGTGTCTTCTACTTGTTCAGTGTCTTCTCCTTGTTCAGTGTCTTCTCCTTGTTCATTGCTTTCCGGTTGTTCATTGCTTCCGGTTGTTCATTGTCTTCTGCTTATTCATTGTGTTTTGCTTGTTAATTTCCTTCCGTTTGTTCATTGTCCTCTCACTGCTTCATTAATGCTCTGTCCATTCTGCCCTCATTGATGTTTGTCTCCTGCTTGTTCATGGTCTTCTCTTTTTTCATTGTCTCCTGCTTGTTCAATGTCTTCTGCTTGTTCATTGTCTTCTATCTGCTTCTTCAGTGCTCTGTCCATTCTGCCCTCATTGATGTTTGACTCTTGCTTGTTCAATGTCTTCTGCTTGTTCATTGTCTTCCGCTTGTTTATTTTCTTTTGCTTTATTGTCTTCCGTTTGTTCATTATCTTCTATCTGCTACTTTAATGCTCTGTCCATTCTGTGCTCATTCCTGTTCATCTCCTGCTTGCTCAGGGGCTGCAGGCTCCAGATGAGGACCAATTGCTCTGCTGCCTATTTCTACAGCACAGTCCTGCATTGTGTCCCTTCACATCGAGGTCCCTTCTATACGATGACGGAGAACTATCTGCTGGGTGTTATTCTTACCAGTGATGGGGATCGGAGAGCAGTTGGGGGTCCCCAGATTGCAGGAATATATTCGACCTGTTCTATTTGCTGCCACTGGATATCGGGGGGCGCTGACGATCACCCTGTAATGAAACATTGACTCCTATGTTACTTCCACACACACTGCGCTCTCTGCATTCCCGAAAGTATTTACCCCCCAGCTCAGCTCGGGCTTCCTCTGTGTCCGGATCTCAGGGAGAGGAACTGATCAACAAGGCAGAGATTCTGTGCGAGGAGCTGGACAACCTCAAATGGTGACACCAAAAAGGTAGAAATATTCAGCCCCTGCTCCAGCACAGCTGACGTGTCACCGGAGAAGCGCTGCTACATCCTCTATGACTGCAACATCCAGGAGCAGCAATCATAGTTCTGCTGGTACCATCTGTGCGCTCCATGTGGATTGACCACACTAACAACTCACTGGCCCCCAGAGTATTGATTAGGGGGGGCCGATCGTCATTTTGGAAGAGGTTGCCTTTCCTACCTTGGATTGTACAGATCCCGGTGTAAAGGCATCCCAGGATGCAAAGCGCCAGAACAAACTCCGTGCAGACACTGGGGTAGATTGACTATTGCCAGTATGCCAATGCCGGCTTTATACTGCAAATAATGTGCTTATGACACTGTTTGCACCTTACTTGTCAAAGGGGCCTGGCTTGGATGTAAAATGGGCATTGCTTGGATGAAAGAGGTGTGACTTAGCTGTAAAGTGGGCGTGGTTTAGTTAAAAGGAGGTGTGGCTACCAGGCAGCAGCATTTGGCAAATATTTGGATGTAATATCTGCGTTCAGTAATTCCACCAATGGGCGATATAAAGTTGGAGAACCAGAGCCCCCGGTTTACCATACAGCTGCCATTGTGCTAGATGTGACAGATCTGTCCCACTGTGCTCTGGGTGTGTAATGTAACGGTTCTAGGTACCCCCATGGTGATGTCATAGGGTCAGTGTTGTCTCTGGTTACAGCAGGGGGCGCTCTCACCTTCTTCCCAGCTGGATGACTTGATGTCCAAAGCTGCGGTCACTGTCTCTGAAGATGTCCGGCTTCTCAGTGTCGAGAAAAAAGGCGCCGGCCACGGACACGACTGTGAAAAAGAGAACGGGGGTAAAAAAGAACATCAAGAACTGTCAGTTTCCCCAACAACTTCATCCATACAGATCATGTGGCCACACAGGGCACACGTAACACGGCCACACGGGGCATCTGTAGAGCAGCTACACAGGGCACATGTAACACAGCTACACAGCACACACGTAACACGGCCACACAGGGGCACACATAATACAGCTACACAGGGCACATGTAACACGGCCACACAGAGGCTTCTATTGGTGGCCAGCATTCTCCTCTTCAGGTAAAGGTGCTTGACTGGCCGGGCATGTCTCCAGACCTAAACCCTATGGAACATATATGGGGCCTCCATAAATGAAAGTTGGATGAGTGCAAGGTCTCTACCATCCACCAGCTCCATGATGTCGTTAAAGAGGAGGGAAGAGGATTCCAGTGGCTGCAACCTGTCAAGCTCTAGTGACCTCCATGCCCCAGAGAGGCAGTGCTGGAAAATAATGGGAGCCACACAGAATACTAACACTTTGGGCACAATTTATCCATTGTCAATTAGGGGTGCACTCACTTTTGTGGTCCTTTAGGGGTGTCCTCACTTTTCTTATCACTTACGGGTGTCCTCACTTTTTTCCCCAGCAGTCAGACATTGATACTGTGAGTTCTTCCCTGTGATACAAGCCATGTACTGACTACTTTACATTGTATCACTTAGGGGTGTCCTCACTTTTGCAGTCTCTTATGGATGTCCTCACTTTTGTGGTCACTTAGTGGTGTCCTAACTTTTGCGGTCACTGAGGGGTGTCCTCACTTTTCTTATCACTTACGGGGGTCCTCACTTTTGTCCCCAGCAGTCAGACATTGATACTGTGAGTTCTTCCCTGTGATACAAGACTACTTTACATTGTATCACTTAGGGGTGTCCTCACTTTTGCAGTCTCTTATGGATGTCCTCACTTTTGTGGTCACTTAGTGGTGTCCTAACTTTTGCGGTCACTGAGGGGTGTCTTCACTTTTGTTGACGCTTTAGAGGTGTTCTCACTTTTGCGGTCACTTAGGGGTGATCTCACTTTTGCGGTCACTTAGGGGTGTCCTCACTATTGTCCCCAGCAGTCAGACATTGATACTGTGAGTTCTTCCCTGTGATACAAGCCATGTACTGACTACTTTACATTGTATCACTTAGGGGTGTCCTCACTTTTGCAGTCTCTTATGGATGTCCTCACTTTTGTGGTCACTTTGTGGTGTCCTAACTTTTGCGGTCACTGAGGGGTGTCCTCACTTTTCTTATCACTTACGGGTGTCCTCACTTTTGACCCCAGCAGTCAGACATTGATACTGTGAGTTCTTCCCTGTGATACAAGACTACTTTACATTGTATCACTTAGGGGTGTCCTCACTTTTGCAGTCTCTTATGGATGTCCTCACTTTTGTGGTCACTTAGTGGTGTCCTAACTTTTGCTGTCACTGAGGGGTGTCTTCACTTTTGTTGACTCTTTAGAGGTGTTCTCACTTTTGCGGTCACTTAGGGGTGATCTCACTTTTGCGGTCACTTAGGGGTGTCCTCACTATTGTCCCCAGCTATCAGACATTGATGCTGTGAGTTCTTTCCCCCTGTGATACAAGCCAAGCACTGACTACTTTACATTGTATCACTTAGGGGTGTCCTCACTTTTGTTGTCACTTGGTGGTGTCCTCACTTTTGCGGTCCCTTAGGGGTGTCCTCACATTTGTTGTCTCTTAAGGGTGTCCTCACTTTTACGGTCCCTTAGGGACCGTAATAGGTTTCACTGTCACCTATGTGGTGACTTAGGTCACACTTTTAGCCGCTGCCCCCGCGTCCTCTCGGCAGATGGGAGAGAGTAAGGGACCAAAGGACGTAGGGGAGGAAATGGACGAAGGGAACAACAATGGTGAGGGAGCTGAGGGGTCGATGATGAAGGAAAAGAAAACGGCAGCACAAATAAGGCGCATGGAGGCACGTCCTAAGGAGAGGGAGGGGGCTTCCCGGACCCATGCCGAGGGGTTTCTGACCTCTTAACCTGGAAATGACCTCCAATGCAGTTGAGACCCTGAGGGAAATTGACATAGAGGAAGAGACCAGGAGGATGGAGGAGGAGGAGGAAGCCGCCCTCCCCGCAGCCTCCTATCACTCAGGGAGTGATGGGGGCGGAAAGGGAGAGCAGCTCACAAAGCGGAGTGCAAGAAAGGGGAGAAGGAAAGAGAGAGTGGGCGACTCTCTTGCAATAGAGTGGGATCACTCTACTCCCCTAACCCTAAGCCAGGTACCAGGCGCAGGAAGGCATGGTAACCCCCCTCTGATTGAGGTCGCCAAGACGTACAGAGTCCTCGGTAGCTACCCAGCCTCATCGGGTGATGAGGAAGAGGAGGATGACGTATGAGATGGCTGGGAGGAGGGACCTTCGGGGAGCGGTGTTATCGCTCCAGGGAAACCCCAAAGGGTAGATAAAGACCCGGAGGGTAAGAAATCCGGGCAACCGAGTGGTGGTAAGGAACAAACGATACCTGGGGAGGGGGTGAACACTGTAAATATGGATATGTCGGTGAGTCTGAAAAGGGTGAATCCCCCGACCTCAGATGGGGAAGGGGAGGGGAGCGGTAGAAGTAAGAAGAAGGCTGTCTAGCCCGATCACCAATGATGGCAGCACCAACCCCGCTGACGCTGGCCAGCATTAACGTTGCCAGTGTAAAAGCAGATATGGCTAGATTTGCGGCTTTTGATTTTCTCAGCCGTGTTGAAGCTGACATCTTGTTCTTGCAAGAGACCAGGCTGACAGACTTTTCGGCCATAAGGAAAGCTAGAGGGGAGTGGAGGGCTGGTCTCTTCAGCCGAGCCATGTACCGGGGTGATGGTTCTTTTTACCACCAAGGTAGAATGCAGACAGGTAATCGAGCTCGAAATGGGGAGGTGTCTGATCCTAGATGTCCGCATGAAAAAACAGGAACTAAGGCTGATTAACATCTATGGTCCCCAAACCAGGTGGGATAGGAAATGTCTCTTTATGTGGATTAAGCCTTTCCTTTTTATGAGCCGCCAAGTCATCTTTGGAGGGGACTTCAATACCATCTCGAGGTCCTCAATAGATTGGGAGGTTCCGGAGGTGCGGCTTATGATTGTGTCGTGTTAAGTAGAATAGTCAGCAAAGCTCGCCTGTAGGATGTCAGTGAGCTGTAAGATGGTGATGGACCTAAAGGATAGTAAGGGATCTCTGAAACCATCCAGATCAGAAATCCTGGAGATCGTTAAAGGGGTTGTCTCACTACAAAGAATAGCTTTCAAAATGTAGGGAACACTGAATGAAGAAGTTTTCCAAATATATTGCTTTGTTCATCTTTTTTCGTTAAGGAGCTACAAATGATTTTAGCACCTTCTGAGGGCTTTCTGGTTTCTCTAGTGACCGACCTGTGTACTTCTTCTCCCCTGCTGTTTGTTCTATCTGATAGCAGGGAGTGACGTCATAACACAGGTCACAGCCTGCAGTGAGAGCTTGTGTGTTATCTGATCTTTCAGACAAAAGACAGTAAATACTCTTCTGTTTACTTTAGCACAGCAGGTCTCATGTCCTGGTAGAAGGTAATTTAGCTAATCTAGACTAATAAACATAATAAACAGAGGTCTGAATACACTGAGCTCATATGCTAATTACAGACAGCTTGACCAGGAAGTGACAGAGCAAGGCAGCATTATTTCATTCATGCATCCTATGAAACTTTGAGATGAGACAACCTCTTTAAGCCCTTCTACTCACATCTCTTGGGCAGGAGGGAACTAGATCGAGACACATGCTTGGCTTTCCTGGCTGGAGCCCTTCCTGGACCAGGACTAAGCCTCTCTCTTGATGATTGGACAGGAGACCTCAGCGAAGAGGAAGTGAAGGAGGCAATTGACGGCTGCGCCCTCAAGAAGACGCCGGGACCCGATGGCTTAACGTCGGAGTTTTACAAGACCTTTAAGGACATCTTGGTTCCCTTCCTGACTGAGGTAACAAATGAGTGTCTCTCCTCGGGCACTCTGCTAAAGTCAATGAGGAGGTCAGCCCTGATCATTCTGTCAAAGGGTAAAGATCCGTCCCACATTGAGAATTGGCGTCCCATAGTGCTGCTCAATGTGGACAAGAAGATCCTGGAAAAAGTGCTTTTCTACAGGTTGATAAAATCTGCCTCACAGCTCCATTCACCGGCCCAGCACTGCTCTGTTCCCGGTCGCAGCACCATTAGCGGAGCACTCGGTATCAGGAAAGCTGTGGAGCGGGGCAGGGTGGGTCACTGGAAGGGTTCACGCTGCCCTTGGATCAGGCCAAGGCTTTTGATCGGGTTGATCACGAATATCTCTGGTCCACCCTGCTGAGATACGGCCTGCCAGGGAGGTTTGTAAATTGGTTATGGACTCTGTATAAAGGGGCTGAGACTTTTCCACTGGTGAACGGTTGGTTTGGGCGACCTTTTGAGGTGGAATCTGGTGTTCTTCAGGGCTGTCCTCCAAGTCCTCTGCTCTATGTGTTCGCAATCGACCCCTTCTTGCAAAGGCTAGATTGTGAACCATTGGTGGGGGTGAGGATGGCCTTGCTGACATTGGCACCTGCCTTAAGGGTAGCAGCTTATGCCGACGATGTCACCGTCTTTGTCTACTCGGATGAGGAGGCAGGATGGGTGATGTTGGGGTTAGAGAGCTACTCAGAAGCTTCCAGGTCCAGGATCAACCGGGACAAGTGTGAAAGTCTTTGGTTGAGAAAAGGAGATCCTATGTTTGATCTTCCAGGGACCCTCCCTGCGCCCCAGGAAATAGTAAAGATTTTGGGCATTGAATTCGGTCAGGGTGATTACCCGAAGAAAAATTGGGAGGACAGGCTGAATAATGGCGCTCAGAAGGTGGACCAGTGGAAGGGTTGGTCTTTGACCCTCGAGAGAGGGTTAACCTGATCAAATCTTTCCTGCTCCGTTAGTCATCTATCTGAGCAGCGTGTGCCTTTTGCCGGAGACTCTCTGGCCGCGGGTCTACAGTCTGTTCTTCCAGATGTTATGGGGAAACAGAGTGAACCTAATCAGGAGAGAGGTGACATACCATACGAGGAGACTAGGGGGGTTAGGTATGGTTAACCCCGCGGTGTTCTTTTTTTTTTTTTTAATTGACAATTTTTATTGATTTTTCAGTTATTGTGACAAAACAAGTAAAACAACGGTGCAAATTGACACCTGAGAAATATAGTACACGTATAAGGCATGTGTGAATCAGGCATTGAACATATGCAATCAAACCCAAACGGGAGGAACATTGAGGCTGTGAATTAGATAAGGCTTACATGGTTACTCATTAAGCCATAGATGAAAGACTTCCAGCCTCATCAATAAGAAACAGCACAAAACATATAGACGTAGGACATGACACAAAAGGGGTAAGTGGGGGGTGGGGGGATGGTGGAAGGAAGGGAGGGGTTCTGGTCAAGATGGTCCAACAAGCTGGTGCATGTCCCATGCGGACCAGATTTTATCAAAAGAATCCAATTTGTCATGGAGCAGGGCAGTTAGAAACTCCATTCGCCGTATTTCTGTGAGCCTCTGACAGAGATCCCCTCTACTTGGTGGCGTGGTCTGCCTCCATCTACCTGAAATTAGGCACCTGGCTCCTGTGAGGATATGTAACATAAGTTTGGAATCCTGTTTAGATAGACCCTTGACCGGCCCACTCAGTAAATAGGTAAGAGGGTCCAATGGGATCCTCACCCCCCAAAACCTCAGCTATAAGCTCCCTGACCTGTGACCAAAAGGGTTGGATAATCGGGCAATCCCAAAAGATATGCGGCAGCGTACCCACTGAGGAGCAACATTCCCCAGCATACCGATGGAGCTGGGGGTTCCATTTGTGCAGGACCTCCGGTGTATGTTACCAAAAGAATAGTTTTTGTATAGGTTTTCTTTATGCTGGATACATACTGAGGATTTCGCCGCGCATTAAAAAATTTCCACCTGCATGGGGAAGGGTTTTTCCTCCCTTTATGTAGCTTTCCCACTTGGCCATGTATTTGTGTGTGGGGGTTTCAGCAGAGGGCGGGTCTGAGAGAATGGAGTAGATTGTAGAAATGAGACCCTTAGTACTGTGGCCCGCTTTACAGAGCTGTTCGAAGGAGGTCGGGATCGAGAGGGTAGATGTGCCAAACATGGAAAACATGAGGTGAGTTATTTGGAGGTAGTGAAATCGGATCTCTCGGGGAAGTTTATAGCCCCTTAAAGGGTGTCAAACGGATTCAACCTCCTGTCTCCACCCTAGCATCATCCCAAACCGGAATAGCTCATGCCCCAGCACGGTCTTGAAAACAAATCCAGATGGGCCGCAGGGAAAAGGGGTGTGCAACAAAAAGGAGGCCAAGGGTGAAGCTTTGGAAGCTAATGAAATCTTGGTCCGCACTGTTTCCCAAATATCTGCCGTGTAAACTTGATTGGCCCCAATAGGTATCCCAGTGAGGGGAGAGGCTTTGAATGCCATAAAAGGGGCAATTGGGGTGGGTGGGTGCAAGCCACAAGCTTTTCTATCTCCATCCACTTGGTATATGCTCGGAGGGATGACCAAGCTGGGTTACAACCAAGTGGGGGGCCCAATAGTAGTTGAGTATTTGGAACCGCCAGTCCCCCACGCCGCCCACTTTGGCCAATAACACTTTTGGCTACCCTATGCCTGCCCTGGGCCCATATGAATCTTAGGATAGCTGCCTGTATGGAGCGTAGCTCACTCAGCGGGACCATTACCGGGAGAGTCTCGAATAGGTAGAGGAGTTTTGGTCAGATGGAGATTTTGACTGAATTTTAAATTCTAACCCGAAGGGGAGGGGAAGGCGGTGCCACCTAGAAAGTGTTATATTTTAATTCTTTAAAGAGGGAAGGAAATTAGCGCTATAGAGAGAGGGATATTGGTCTGTTATCTGGATGCCCAGGTATTTGAGCGATTGGGTTTGCCACTTGTAGGAGTAATTATTTTTGAGGGAGGATGAGACCTCAGGGGGCATGTTGATTGGAAGGGCCTCTGTCTTTGAGGTGTTGGGATCTTAAAATTCCGGAGGGCCCCAATTCAGCAAGAAGGGCATAAAGGGGAAGGTAACTTTGGTTTTTTACTTTCAGTCGGGGGTCAAAAAATTATCGCCCCGCGAAAAGGGACAATTTTAAAAAACTCCTCACCCCTAATCCTTTTGCCTTGATATTTGGTTTTGACCCCCAAATTTGCCGCTGCAAGGGGTTTATGCACAATGAAAAGGGAGGAGGGGGGAGAGCGGGCGGGCCCTGTTACTACCTTTTTTTTTTTTTTTTTAAAAAGTGTTTTTTTTTGAAGACTTTTGGTTTTAAAAACATCAATTTCCCTTGGGAAAAATTTTAAAATAAAAACCCCATGCTTTTAAAATTTATATATCCCTTTTTTGGCCGAAATTTTTTTTTGCCAACCGTTGACAGTATTACAATTTTAAATTATTAAGATGTTCGAGTTGGCGGGGGACACGCAAAAATAAACAGTTTTTAAAAGTTTTAAAACTAAACTGATTGTTCCTTTAAACCCATTCACCCATCACTCATTTTTTTTTAAGAACGCGAAACACCGAAAACAATCTTTTTGTTTTCCAAAGGCCCGCCCCCCGCCCCCTAAAAACCCCAACTTGAAAAAAACACTAAACCCCGCTGCGAAGCGATCCGGGCGCCCCAATACCCAAAAAATTTGCCCGGTCCCCCTCGCCTAAAAGGTGACCCTTTTTTCAAAAGCTAGGTCTCATTCAAAATTTGGGCCCCACTGCCCAGAGGGGGCACCCTGGGGCTTCCGTTTAGTAGTATAGTTTTCCCGGGCATAGAAATGGGGACTCCTAAATAGCTGGGCCAGCTGACGTCAAAAACTATATCACCCACCAGCCCTAGAGACAAACCCTCCGGAGCACCCCTGCTGGCAGCCCAAGTTTTTTTTCCCCACTCAAAAATTTTCGGGAACCTCGGCCAAAATGTTCTAACCCTCGGGCAAATCCATACCTTTAGGGTATAGGGGCCTCTCCCCTTTTAATTACTTCTGGTGCACATCGGGTTGGCCTTTTTCCCCATGGGGGCCCAATCGCGTGGGTTTGTATAATTTACCTGTGTAACCTTTAACCCTTTATCAAGGGAACCCTGCATTTAATTCTGTGGACCTCCAAACCCCCCAAAAACCCCCAAATTTTACCCCCCACCTTTTTCCCCCAAAAACCATTTTTAAAAAACCTTTTTAAAAACCCCCCCCGCCCCACCACCCCCCCCCCCCGCCCCCCCCCCCCCCGCCCTCCCCCCCCCGCCCCCACTCCAACCCCCCCCCCCACCAGCCCCGCCCCCCCTCCCACCCCCCCCCCCCCCGCGCCCCCCCCCCCCCCCCCCCCCCCCCCCCCCCCCCCCCCCCCCCCCCCCCCCCCCCCCCCCCCCGCCCCCCCCCCCCCCCCCCCCCCCCCCCCCCCCCCCCCCCCCCCCCCCCCCCCCCCCCCCCCCCCCCCCCCCCCCCCCCCCCCCCCCCCCCCCCCCCCCCCCCCCGCCCCCCCCCCCCCACCCCCCCCCCCCCCCCCCCACCCCCCCCGCCCTCCCCCCCCCCCCCCCCCCCTTTATGGCTTTATAAAATGTAGACACTTTTTTTTATTTGATCCCCCGGGTGGGCCCCACCTCTCCAAATCCCACACCCCAAGTCGGATAGCGCCCCCCCCCCCCCAAATTTTTTGAAACGGGCAACGAAAATGGAAATATCTGAAAAGGGACCCTTTTGTAATTTGAGACTATTCGCCAGCTCCGGGAAATCAGGAAATTTCCCATCCAAAATTATTCCCCAAGATTTTTAAATGCCCTTTGCGGCCAGTTTTAAAATTTCCATCATGACCCCCAAATTTTGGGAAACCCTTCCGTTCCCGCCAAAAAAGGGCTTGTACGGGGACCACCCCTCTCCCTCCCCCTTCGCCCCTTTAAAAACCCAAACAAAATCTTTTCCCAAATATTTGAAAATGTTGCCGTTTTTGTGGCGGTTGTTTGCCGGATCGGGTTTTTTCCCCTGTCTGTACACTAAATTAGCAGTCCCTCATATGACCCCCCCAAGGCTGCCTCAAGTGCCCCCGCTGGATTATTGTGGTTGTTTGCTTTCCACCCCTCCTCCCTTTAGACAGCGGGGACCGGGGGGGGGTGGGTTGGTTTGTGAAAATGGGAGCGCAAACCCCCTTCCTCTAGAGAGCCCTCAGTGTTTTTTTCCCCTTCCCTGGGGTGTACCCGCCCGGGGGGAATTGCAAAAAAATCTGTCTTTCCCACAAAATGAAAATGGGCCGGGGGGAATAACCTTTGGGGGCCCCCCTTTTAAAAATTTCCAGCAGCTTAGGAAAAGGCCCATTTTTAAAAATTTTGATCGCCCCACAAAAAGATAGGGGTTTAATGACTTCCAATTTCCCGTTTCCTAGTCGTTCGGTACTGCAACTGACAAGAAAAGTCCCCAAGAATTCTGCACATTTTATGAATCTGTATCCCGAGATAGTAAATTGTTCTGAAATTTCCCCCTTTGGGACATCTTGAGGGAAAACATCCTTTTGCTGGACTTGTCCACTAAAAATTTGCACGACTTGCCCGGGTTCATTTTACCCCAGGAAGGGCCCCCTTAGGGTTTACACTTTCTAAAAGGGTTCCAAGGAATCTGAGGGTTCGCCGGGGAAACACCAATAGACCCATCGCATTCAGGGGGCCCTTTTTCTCCGTTTTTCCCCGGGCTCCCAGCCTTCTATCAACGGTTTTATTTTATAAAAATTGAAAAGGGGTTCAATTGCCAAGGAAAACCCAAAAGGGGGGTTTGGGGACCCCCCTGTCGAGTGCCTTTTTAAAAAAACTGAAATTTGTCAGACTTACACCCTTTCACCAGCCCCTTCGCCGTTGGTTTTCCGATATAGGATCTGAAGCCTTTAAAAGGAAAAAATCTGCGGGGAAAACCCCCCATGGTTTTTAACCCCTCCCACATAAATTTTCCCCAAATCTATGGAGTGGGAATCCCTTTTCATTTTTGGGAGCAATCCCCCTATGCCCCCGCGTTCCATGGGTTACCTGAAAAATTTGGGAAAAAAAGTCCCCTAAGATTCATGTCTGTAGTTTTCCCCGGGCATAAACCCGGTTGGCCCAAATCCGAAAATTTAGAAAGAATATAAAATTTAAGTCTCAGCGCCAGGTTTTTGGGTTTTGGTTTTTTGCGTCAATATTGTTTAAGTGAAATAGGGGGTAAGATTGCCCAAGAGCTCGGGGGTTTGCCCTTCTTTTTGGTTTGACTTCTATTGTTGCCCGTACTGTGAAAGGGGGAATTGTCCTTTCCCCCTCAAAAGTGTGTCTAAAGACCTCCCCAAATGGGGGTTGCAAGCTTTTTCCATGTCAATTTAAAAACCTTTCCCCCGGGGTTTCCATCCGGGCCCGGGTTTTATTACGGCCCATCAGACAAATTTGCTTTTGGACCTTCATCCTCCGTAATGGGCCCCACCCAAAATTTTCCCCTTTTCCCTAAATTTGCAACACTGGCTTTGGGAAAATTCCCCCTATAAAAATCTTTAATCCCCGTGTCAGTGTGTTTAAGCCTTTTTAGGAATATAAAAGGGCTCGTAATACTCTGCAAACTGGGGGGCTATTCCCTCCCGGGGCCGTCACTATTTCCCCCCCCGAATTTTTTTTTCCCCGATCTTTCCGTCTAGGGGTTTTGTTCTGGCCAAAAAAAGGGCCCAAAGCCCTTTCCCTTCCATACCCCTCGGGGAATAACGTATGTCCCTTTTTGGGCAAAAGTTTGCTTTTGCGGTATTTTGGTAAGGAGCAAGTTGTTAAACCCCCTTTTTTTCTTTCAACCTATCCTTAAAGTTCCTCATCAGGTTGACTCCCGTATTCGCCTCTGCTTGGGCCGTCCCCTTCCAACTTCACCTTAGATGCATTAAGGCTAGCTTTTATTGATGCTAAAGGCTTTTATGAGGGTCCCCTAGTTTACAGCCTTCAGGGGGTCCCCCAAATTTTCAAAGGGTAGCAATCCCCCCTTTTTCTTTTCCCTTTAATGAAATATAACCCCCCGGCCCTTTCCCCCCCCAAGAGGGGGAAACCCCTAGCCCCTTTTGGGTTCCAATTCCAAACTTTTCCTGATCCCAAACCCGATGCTGAGGGGTAACCCCCACCCTTTGGGGGCAAAGGTCCCAGATGCCCCTTTGGCAAATAGTCTAGCTGTCACCAATGGGATAAAAAAGCTCCCCCCTTGCAAAAGCGAGATCTATGCGAGATAGGGGTCCCCAGGTGCAGAGTAGCACGAGAACTGCCCGTTGCTGGGTTTTCCACCCCCACACCCCGTCAGGGGCCCCACGACATTGGTTGGTCCCTAAAGTTGGTTTATGTGTTGGTCCCTTTGGGGGTAGGCGGTTCCATATCCCGACAGGGTTGCGTTTTAAAAACTCCCCTACCAGAACTGGAACCAAAAGGATAAATTTTCCAGAATTTTTCGCTAAGGATTCCAAAACCGAAAAAGTTTAAAAGGGGGTGGCAATATACCCCCCCCTAGGGATATTTTCCAAATCCCCTTTTTTGCGCATGTAGCACAATGTACCCACCCCGAGGGGTCAATTTTGAGATGCAAAAAAAGTAAAAGGGGGGTTTTTTTGCCACCCCCCAAAAAAATGGAAGGGGCCCCTCTGCATAATTAGGGGTATACCGAAAGGTAAAACCCAAAAATATCCATGGCCTTTTGAGTGACAGGGGAATTTTTTTCCCCCTAAGTGGGGTTTTTTCAATACAACTAGTCTGGGTTTATGACCGGAGGAAATTTAAAACTAATTTTCCCTTTTTTATTTTTCAATTGAGCCCCGGACTTCCCGATTACATTAAAGGCGCCATTTATAAGTTGTAGGCCCAAAACTCTTTCCCGGGGGGGTTTGGGCCCAGGGCCGGGGCCCCCTGTTTAAACCAGCCGCAAACCCCAAAAAACACCCCCAAACCCCCAACCCAAATTTTTTCCCAAAAAAAGCTACCAATTTCTACTAAAAAATTACCCCAAACCCCCCCCTCCCTGCCCATACCCAAACCCCAAACCCGGGGTGAGCTTTGTTTCCCTTAAAAAATTTTGAAAAAAAAATCTTAAAATTTTCACTCCTTTGGGGAGCGTAAAGGAATTTCAAAAAAAAACCGTCTACCAGACTTTAAAAGTGAGGGCCAACCCCCTTTTAGAAAAAGTAAGGTTCATACCTCTGAGCTCCCTTTGCAATAGAAGATCCCCCCTAACCCCCCATTTTCCCGGCCCCTTCCGGAGTATGGACGGTTTCCAAAATTTTTAAAACTGGGGGGTTTCCCGTATTTTTAAAAAAATAAATCAATCTCAGGGAAAAAAACCAAAACGCCCAAAATCTTCTTTAAGGGCCAACCCCCAGGAAAAACCCCCCCACCCTTTAAAATGGTCACTAAGACCTTTAAAGGGCAGTCCCTTCAGCGTTTCTGTCTCTGCGCCCCCTTAGCCCCTCATTCGTTCCCCCGGAGTGGTTAAGAACAGTGTTTGTCTTTTATCTTGGACTTTAAAAAGCGTGGGAATCAAAAATTTGGGAAAATCTCAGGGCCCAAGTTTTCTTAGCCGGGGTTCTGGCCGTGGTGAACTGTGCCCCTTCCTTTGGACCTCAGTTGGTGTCCCGGATAAAAGGAGAGACGCGTATTTTCGTAAATTTTTTTCTCGCCTTTTTCCTTTCGGCTGTCAGAAAACGCGTTTCCCTCCCGGGTAGTTGGAACCTTCATGTTAAAAAGGGCCCTGCAGGAGATCCCGGGGGGGAGCGGTGGTTGGAATACGGTGCGCTCGTTCAATCAGAAAAAATGAAGACAAGGGGATTGGATCTAGAACTGTCCGGGTCAAGTTTTCTGTAAATTTTTCTGGAGCATTCCCCCCGCTGCTCCGGGGGGGACCTATATACGAACATTATTCCCCGCGGTTTCGGGTTTTTGCGTCCCCCACCCCGTTTGCGGTTTTTTATTGTTGTTGCAAAGTTGTTGTAATCCTTGTGTGGGTGGCCGTTTTGTTTCTTCCAAATTCCTTATACGGGCGCTCCGCCCCTGGGTTCCCTTTTTCTCACTTTGTTTAATGTCCCTCTCAATTGTTTTTGGTCTGGCCCGGATATGATCTATTTTTTTTAAAATGTCAGAGTGTCTGGCAGGAAGCCAAAAAGGGCATTTTCTTTTTGGGACCCGGTGGGTTTTTTTTTTGGTCGTAGCCTCCTTTCAGTTTTTACTCATGCGTCGGCCCCTGAGATGTGATTGCAGGGGTGGGAAAACCTTTTTTGGGGGGCCATAGGCACAACCCCCCGAAGGGGAGGTTTTTGGGATGCAAACAAACAATTTTAGACTAAAACGCACTGGTCTGCCCCTCCCTTGGGATAGAAAGCTGAGGTTCTTTCAAAGGGGTTCCCATAAAGGTTTTCTTAAATTTTGTGAAGCGTAAATTTTTTGGTTAATCTAGAAGCTAAAGGCGATATTTTTTGGTTTTTACTGCAGTACAAAAAAAACTTTTATCTCCCTGTTCAAAATTCTAATGATTTGGGAGAAAAACCCCCCCGGAGGCTCCCAGGGGGTAAACCCGGCTTTACCCGGGGAATTTAGATGAAGGGAGCCCCCCCCCTTTCCCCCCCCCCAGGTCCGGCATTAGGGAAAGGCGGTTCCCCAGTTTGTTTGGTATAAAGGGGGCCCCCCCTCTGCCCCCTTCCCCTGCCCCTTGTATCTATTAGCAGCGGGGGGGCACTGGGTTGGGGAGTTACGGGGGTTGCTTATTTCTCCCGCCCCAACTCCTACGGGGTTTTCAGATGCAGGGCAACCCGGGGTAATTTGTCCCTTCCCCTCTCTGTGCTCTCCCCCGCTCCCGGCATTTGGAGCGCACCTCTCTGAGGGGGTTTTCAGCAGGGAATCATGGTCCCGCTGATTTTTCGCGGGTTTCCCAAACTGGGGTTGGGGGGCCTCAGTGTTTACTCAGCCTTCCCCCGGTAGCGAATTAAAAGGGGATCAGGTCAGGGAATCAGGATGTAGCAGGATCAGATAGCAGAGCTCTCACTTCATGCGACCTCACAGCATGCCGGCAGACCACGCCCCCCTACTACCATTTTTAATTCCAAAGGTATCGGATATATAGTGAGGGAGTTTAATGGACGCCGAGGGAGAGGAGTATAAACCTCTGACTCCCCGCCAGGAAGGACCAGAGAACCCGTACGCCGAGAGAGCCTCAAAAAGGAACGCACTTGCAGCCTATCAAAGGCCTTCTCAGCATCTAGGCTGAGGAGTAAGGCCTGCTGCGCATGGTGGTTAACAGCATCCACTAGGTTAATAGTGCCCCTCGTGTTACCCTCCCCCTGCCTGGAAGGGACGAATCCCACCGGTCCCTGTGAAATCAGTTGAGGGAGCCAGTGGTTCAGTCTGTTGGCCAGGATTTTGGTATAGATCTTCAGGTCAGAGTTGAGAAACGCAATCGGGGGGTAACTAGCACTGTCCGCTGGTCCCTTCCGGGTTTGGTGGATAAAAGTTATATACGAGTGTGACATGGAGTTGGGAGGGGCAGCTCCTCCCCGAAATGAGTTATAGAGTTGCCGCATATGCGGGTCAAAATATCTAAATAAACTTTAAAATACAGATAAGGGGAGCCCATCTGGGCCTGGGGGTTTAAACCGGGCGGAAGGGGCTTAAATGACTTCCTCTATTTCCTCTAATTGAATGGGAGCACCTAAGAAGTCCACCGCCTCCTGCGTGAGCGATGGCAGCGGGAAATTTTTGTAGAAATTCCCGGATAAGAGTCTGGCTCCTATTTCCATGGCCTGGGAGGGGCGAGGGGATCGCATAGAGTTCAGAGAAAAAACCAAGGAAGATTTCAGCAATGGACTTTGGGGCATACCTCCATGTACCCCCCTTGTCCTTAAGTGCTTGAGGCATTGATTGATTGAGCGCTCTTTCAGTTGCCTTGCTAATAGCGTTTTGGGCCTTGTTCCCCATATTCATAATACCTTTTTTTTTGAGTAGAAAAAGGAGCTTCTCCACCCCTTTTGAAAAGGGCTAAATCCTTAAGGCATTTCGAACTGAGACTAAAACGTCTCAAAGTTAAACCCTAGGTATATTTCCATTTTGCTTTCCCCATCCCTTTGGGAAAGGGGTGCATAGCCCTGGGGGAATATTTCTCGGTATCTTTTTTAAGGGGGGTCCCTAGGGCCCAAAGAAATTTGCCTCTAAAGATTTGCCTTGTGGGCTTCCCCAGGGGGACGGATGGTGCAGGGGAAACAGAACCCCACATTTAGATCAAAATGGGAACTGAGCGACTCCCCGCAACTGCCCCTTCGAGGCGGGCCTTTTTTAAATGATGTTTATTCAGCCCCAATGACACAGCCGCTGGGGCTGAGCTGAAAATTTTTAAAATTTGACTGTGACGGGGGCCTTGATCCGACCATGTTAGGGGGCTCAATGCGGGAACCCTTTAGAGCCCTAAGTGGGGGAACTTTCCCAAAAAAAAAATAATCAAGCCTAGGGGTGCGTTTAAATGGGGGGGGGGGAAAAAAAAAGGGTACCCCCTTTAATTTTAAAGGATGGTTGATCCTCCTTTAGGTCGAACAAAACCGGGTGGGGCGAATGAGTTTCTAAAGGCTGTGGACAATCTGGAAAGGGTGTAGGTTTTTGGGTTTTTTCCACCCATACTACATCTACCCATGGACTCCGAGAAAACCAATTAAAGCCCCCCCCAAGAAGCAAGGCGGGGGCAGAGGAAAACTTTGCTACTTAAAAAAAACCCTATTTGGGGAAGGGGACCGTGAGACATTTGGCGGGGAAACGTTGCATAATGTAAAAGGGTTTTCCCCCCCCGCCCGGGTCACCCCAAGCGATGCCTAAACCCTGCAATCTACAGGTGTTGGCTATTAGTAATAGCCACCCCCTGCCCTTTTTCCCGGTCATTAAATGCAGAAAAACGGTGGAGTAATAGGGTCGACAAACTGAATCACCCTTTGGAGTAAAAGTTTTTCCTGTAAAAACCCCCCCCAAAAAAATTTTTTTTTTTTTTTTTTTCCCCCCCCCCCCCCCCCCCCGGGGGGGCCTCCCCGGGCCCCCTACATTCCCTCAGGGCCACCCCCCTTTTAAAATTTTAGAGTTAAGCCCTTTTAAAATTTTTAAAAAATGCCCAAAAACGCCCTTTTTCCAGGTGTAGGGGGGCTACCTTGAGATGAGTGGTGCCGAAAAAGGGTCGTCCTCCCAAAGCGGGTGGACACCCCAGGAGTCTGTACTGCACCTGAAGAGTGCAAAATGGGGGGAAAAAAAAAGGGAAAAAAAAAGGGGGGGGTTGGGGGGGAAAGGGTGAACAACAAGAGGGTTAGGGGGGGAGAAAAAAACAGGCCCAGCCCCAACAAAGACAAACCAAGAAAAAAACCCGGGTATAACAACCCCCTAAAAAAACCCGAGAGATGCGGGTCCCCAAAAGACAGAGAATAATACCCCTGGCCCGGGTGCCCAGCTCTTGTTTATCCCCTTTTGTAGCGCAAGGGGCCCCGTTATGGGGGCTCGGGGGGTTAAAAAGGGTCCCCCCAAACCCGAGGCCTCCTAAAAAAAGGGGCCGTCAAACGATACCCCCCCTTTTCCTGAGGTAGGAAAAAGCGTCTTAAGTCCCCCAGCCAAAGGCGGAAAGGAGAAGAGAGAACCCGGGAAGCGAGCAAATGCCCCTATAAAACAAGGAAAAAAAAACCAAAGCTGTGAGGCATAAGCTACCCGGGCCTATCCTTAAAAACAAGAAAATAAAAAACATAACCCCTAAAAAAAAGGCAGAAGACTAATGAAACCCCCCTAGAGGGGGTGCAATGTTTTCCAGAGAGGAGAGGGACGGGGATTTTTGAAGGCCCCCCCAGTCAGTATGGAAGTCCCGTAGTCACCGGGTGGGAGCGTCGGGTTTCGGGGCTAAAGGGAAAGGGGTCCCGGGAAGCGCCCCCTTTGGGGAGTCAAAACCGTTTCCCCCATACTGGCGGTGGGGGGAGGGGGGAAAGTGCAGACAGCTCCCAATCGTCCATCTTTGGAGTGGGAATTTTCAGGGTAAAATTCATAAATTCGGGAGGCAGCAAAGACACAAAAAACAGCTTTAGGCGACCCCCATTCGGCAGAGGAGCAAACGGAAAGTGGGCCCCCTATAAAGGGTACATTTTTCTTTCAGGGTTGCAAGCAGCGGTCTGAGGTGGGGGACGCTTCCCGCAAAAGTTGCCAGGGAGGTCAGCGAAGATCGTAAAAGGGGTCCCCAATAGTCGAAACTGTGTAAGGGGGGCCCCGCTTTCTCCCTTATTTGCTTCTTTCCCCCAGTGGTCAAGTAGGCACATATAAAATCCCGGGGAACGGAGAGGAACCCTTTTTGGTCGGAGGCTCTGTTGGGGCCCCGTCAAGCTTTATGGGGGGGGGGAGGGTTAGCCCCCAAGTATGGGGTTTGGGAAAATAGAGTCCCCGGATGGCCTTCAAATCCTCCTCCCCCCTTTTGGGGGTCGGGAGCTTCCCCAACCCCAATGTTTTTCCTGCGGCCCCGGTTTTCTAAATCCCCCACATGGGCGAGCCCCGCCCCTGACCGTAGACACTTGCGCAGAGATAAAAAGGGTGGAAAAGGGAGATGTAAACTTCGCGTGTTAACCCCTGGTCCTCCCAAACGTTTTCCACGCGGGTAGCTAATTTTCCTTAAAGTCCTTGCCTAATTTAGGCAATCCCCCTCTCTTTCAGGGTGCCCTAACCTCTGAGACCGCGCCCGCAGCTCATCCCTGTTAGGCAGTTTTGTATCAAAAACAGTCCATGCATGATGGGCAGGGAGATGAGGACCGCGTGGGGCAAAAAGGAGGATGCAGGAGAGCCCTGCCAGGAAAAATACTCCGCCCGGGCCCGACTCCCCAGTAGGGGGAAAAAGGGGGCCGGGATAAACTTTTTTGGGGGCCAGCAAAAGCCCCCGAAAAGGGCCCCGGAGGAGAGGAAACCGTGCTCTAAAGTCCCGGAGAGGGGGAAAAGGCCACCACCGAGCTGTATTAGGGCTGAAGGGGCCATGGTGGATGGGGAGGCTGCACGGGTCCCCCACCCGCGGGGGGAGGGGGACTGCAGGGTCCGGGACCCGTGTCCTCCCTGGGGGGGCCCGGGGGAAAACTGAGGGGTGCTGGGAGGGGGCCGGTGTCTTCTGGGGCCCCTCAAATCCGGGCTGTGTCGGGGTTCCCCCTGGGGCCGGGGATCCGTCGCCCGCTGCGGGGTGCCCGAGGATGATCGCGCGGTCCGAAACGCCCCCGCTCCCCAGGGAAGCAGGGTGTATGTCGGCGTTCAGGCCGGGGGCGGGGCCCCCCCCCCCAGGAAAAGAACCGGGGTAGAGGGGACGAGTCCCAGTACCGATTGGTCCCCCGACCGGGCCCGGGGCCCTCCTCCGGGGGACTTGGGGGGCCCGGGTGGGTTTCCCTTTTTTTTTCCCCCCTTGGGGCCCTGCAAGCCGGTAAGGGGGGAGCTGATTTAGATAGCCGGTAGCGGGAGCTCAGCTAAGCTGCGGCCATTCCCCCTCGGCTTCCGGTCACGCCCCTTTCCCCCCCGGTGTCTTAACGGGAAAACCCCTTTTTTAAGATCATTTTTAAACGTGGGTTGGGGGGGTGGGCCCGTCCAAAGGAAAAGGTTTCAAACCTTTTCTTCCAGGAATTTGGGGGGTTGGGGGGTTTAAGTGAAAAAAATTTTCGCAGGTCACGCAGGTATTTCCCAGCTTATGATGCCCTGACTCTGAAGATCATCCGTCGATGGGGTCTGGATATGGTGGAGATAAGAACGCTCTCCCCGGGAAAAATTTGGATGAGAGGGTTTTTTGTCAACCCCTTTTTCCCGAGATCCTTGGCCCCAAAATTGGCCCCAGGCCCGGATTGAGGGGGAGGGTTAAAATTTTTTGAATTCCCGGGCTGGATTTTCCCCTTTTAAAGGTTTTTGGGGTGTGGCCCGATGGGTTTCTCTATGGGAAAACTATTGTAAGGGGGAAAGTGAAGTTCAAGGGCCCCCCCCAAAGAAAAGGGGTTTTCCTCCCTGGGGGGGTGCAGGCCCATGGAGAATTTCCCCGCTTCACTGCCCCTTTCAATATAGAGGTCTACAAAAGGGGGGGAGTTTCCTAGGTTGGCCCCAAATTTTACGAGCCCCTCCTTCTGAGTTGGGGCTATTAGCAATTTAAAAAACCCGGGGAATAGGGGCCGGGGCACTTTTTCATAGTCCAAAACACATGGTTTAGGTATCACACTGGGAAAGCACCGTGGGGTTTTGGAAAAGGAACGGGGGTCAGAAAAACTTTCCCAAAGGGGGAAGTGAGTAGGCACATCTTTGGGGGACCTGGGGAAGGTGGGGCCCAGTGAAGTTTTTGGGGGGTTTGGGGAAATTTTAGGGCGGGCCCCTCTTTTGGGGAAAGGGGTTTTCTTCTGGGGGAGCCTGACCTGTTTGGGCTTCCCCTCTCCCCGGTGGTGGATGAATTTCAAATTTACTGTAGCTTTTTTTTTTTTTCCCTTTTTTAAATAAGGAAAGACAGACGGGAAAGGGGTGCAACCAAAACCCAACCCGAGCCCTCGGGACAGGCAAACCCAACTAAAAACCCTTTGGGACAGAAAAGCGAACCAGAGCTTTTTGGGGCGACAGCGAACCAGAAGCCTTTGGACAGACAGGAACCAAGC
>JAODAL010039997.1:0-37408 GCA_025379985.1 Phyllomedusa bahiana
ATGGGTAATGTGAAAACTGAAAGCAGAAAGTGAAGCGTGGCCGGGGAGCAAACTTTGGGCACCACAGCCCTGCGTCAACACATGCAGCGTCACCATCCGGTGGCCGGGGAAAAAACGTGGCTCAGATGTGGTGATCCATCCCTGCCGCCGCAGCAACGGGCACAGCAAGCAGCGCCCAGTGGCAGGCATTGCCATTTGCAGCCAGTCAAGGCTCCACCACCTCTGCAGAAGGGAGCTGTTTCTCTTTGACATCATCTCCCGGTCCAGATGCTCCTGCTCCTCGCTACTCTGGGGGCCAGCAGTTCGTTCAGCGAGGCGATTGCAAAGAGACAACAGAAAGCGTCCAACCATCCTAAGATGCAGAAGCTGACCGTACTCCAGTCCAAGTTGTTGGTGCTGCAGTCCCCCTTCCCTTTTCCCAAAATGGTGGACCCCTGCACCATTCAGAGAACTAATGGCTTGTGCCGAGCCGAGATGGAGAGTTCCAAGCCGTAATTTCTTTTCCCAAAAAAGGCAGTACCAAGCACTTCATAAATATGTAGAACAGAAGGTGGGCCAGTCCTTGAGCTTATCGGTTTGTTCCAAGGTGCACGGCAGCGCGGACGTCTGGAGCGTAACTACGGTCAGGGCCATAAAAATGCCCTTTTAAAACGGCCCACGGGGTGAATGTGCTTCCGGCCCAGGCACACCAACAACTTGGACAGGAGACCCCCTCTTTCTTCTCCACGTTGTCAAACTGCGGTCTCCTGCGCCAATGTCCACCTCCTCCTCCCCCTTACCACCACACCCAAACTCAGCCTCCACAAGTACTGCTCCATCACAACCACATGTGTAGGCACAGGGGTGTCACGCAGTTCTACACCGGGCTTCCCTCGCGAAACGAAGTCATACAGGGGAGGAACTGCTCCGCGTCATGCAGCAAGAAATCGATGTGTGGCTTTCTCCGCGCCAACTGCAAATCGGAAACCATGGTAAACGGACAATGGGGGGAACATGGTGACCCGGCTGCACCGAGGAGGGTTTGGTCATGCCCCTGCATGGCGCTGTGTTCAATCTGGTTGTGAAAAGGTTTCCTGAAGTCTTCCACTAAATCTCAGAAGATTCTGAAAATAGCCAGGAAACTGTGCATGCACTTCATCCATTCCTACAAAGCCAGGACACCCTCCTCGAGTTGCAGCGGCAGAACGGCCTCCCCCAACACACTCTGATATGCGATGTTTCCACCCGTTGAAATTCCAGCCTGCACATGTTGGACCGACTGTATGAACAGAAAAAGGCCTTTAAACGATTTTTTGATGATCCAGGCGACGGGATTTACTCCCCTGTGTAACTTTGATGTCAGCCAGTGGCACTCATGCGTGACACCTGCCATTTGTGGGGCCATTTGAGGAGGCCACATTATTTGTCAGTCGCCAGACTACGGAAAGAATAACATCATTCCACTGCTTCAGTCCTGAACAGATGCTGAAAAATCTGTCTGGCAGGGGGGCTGGAGACGTGGCGACTACATCTCACGGCCACATAAGTCCGGTGGGGACTGAAATGGAGGAGGAGGAGGGGCATTGGAGTAGAAGCTTTTTCTGGTGAAATGAGTGGATTTCTACCCAGGTGACAAGAGAGGAGGAGCGGAGCAGCCCGGAGGAGGTAGATGGAGATGAGAAGACGAGGCAGATGACCCGCAAGCACCGTGGCAGTATACATGGAGATGGAGGCAGGGAGCCCCTTGGAGTCACTTGTGCAGATGGCCCGCAGCATGCTGATTTTGCCTGGCTAGTGACAGTTCGAATAGTCAGCATCCGGCAGAGAGATGACTTTCTGGCTCTCCACCCTATTGGACCCTCGCTACCGGTCCAAAATTTGGGAAACCTTTTTTTTCCCCGCTATTGAGAGGGAGGACAAACTCAAATACTATAGGGAAATCCTCCGTAGTCGTTGGCCGCTGCCTATGTGCGGGGATCTTCCCTCCTCTGACAGGTTCTGACCGGGGGGTTCTTCAGCGGACACGTACTACACCCACAGCAGCTGGGGGAAGGTGGGGGGGTAGGAGAAGTACCAGCTCCATCAGCAGCAACCTAAGTCTGGAGTCACTGATGAGCAGCTTCCTTCACCCGCCTAGTGAGGAGGGCAATCGCCAGCAGCAGCAGGACCTGGAGCAGACCCTGAACCAACAGGTGGGGGCCTACTTGGACAGCACTCTGCCACCCCAGTTAGAAGATCCGCTGGACTACTGGGCAGCCAAACTGGGTGTGTGGCCGCAACTTGCTGAGTTTTCAGTGGAGAAGCTGTCCTGCCCGGCCAGTAGTGTGGCATCAGAGCGGGTGTTCAGTGCGGCGGGGGCCATCGTTACCCCAAGGAGAACCCGCTTGTCCAAGGGAAATGTGGAACGACTGACCTTTGTCAAGATGAATCAGGCGTGGATCGGCCAGGATTTCCACACACCAATGCCTTAGGCGTCAGACTACATCAGCCATGACGCCTCATCCAAACTGTGAGAAATGAGTCTGGTTCAAACTACCTGCCTCAGCCACTAATCTGATGCCGCCCACCCGCTCTGATGCCACACATCTGCTGACAGTTTCTCCATCTGCCACCAACCATCTTTACCAGGGACTGGTATTGCCACCCACCTCCACACTCTGTCATTGTGCCACTGTCTGACCTCATGCTGCTGCCGCAGTCACCTCCACTCTCTGTCATTGTGCCACTCTGTGGCCTACTTTAGTTTTTGCCACCTCCAGAATATCATTGCGCCACTGTCTGACCTCATGCTTCTGCTGTGGCTGCTGCCGTGACTTACACACTGTGTCATTGTGCCACTGTCTGACCTCATGCTGCTGCTGTGGCTGATGCCGTGACCTACACGCTCCCTCTGCATATTTAAGCATGGCACAATGTTCTACAGCACCCTGCAGGCTCTGTGCAGCCTGGAAATAGCAGTTTTTTAACGTGATTCGTCCCGAAGTAATTCGGAACGAAGTTATTTTTTGCCGAGAAATTCGGCGAAGTGAACGAACCGAATTTCGGGAAATTCGCCCATCTCTAGCTGTGACATACTGAAGCAGGGCATGATCCCCTTACTTCAGGAATTGGGCCGCAGTGCTGTATTCCAACATGATAAAGGCCAGAGGTGTAACTTGAAATGGCTGTGCTCCGTAGCAAGCTTTTCAAGCTTAAATAATTAATGTATCAAGTGTATCTCTATTTCATGTTCCTTCGGGAATGACACGTCCTGCATACACCACTCATACATCAGACAAATCCCGCATACACCACTCACACACCAGACATATCCTGTATACACCAATCACACACTACACACATCCCGCATACACCACTCACAGGTCAGACAAATCCCGTATACATCACTCACACGCCAGACACATCCCGCATACACCACTCAAACGGCACATATCACTCACATTCCGCATACACCACTCACGCACCGCATACATTTCGCATACACTACTGACACACTGCACACACACTGGACACATCCCGCATACACCGCACACATCCCGCATACACCACTCACACACCGCACACATCCCACATACATCACTCACATGCCAGACACATTCCAAATACACCACTAACACCTCACACATCACTCACATCCTGCATACACCACTCACACCCCAGACACATCCTGCATACACCACTCACACCCCAGACACATCCCGCATACACCACTCACACCCCAGACACATCCCACATACACCACTCACACCCCAGACACATCCCACATACACCACTCACACCCCAGACACATCCCACATACACCACTCACACCCCAGACACATCCTGCATACACCACTCACACCCCAGACACATCCTGCATACACCACTCACACCCCAGACACATCCCACATACACCACTAACATCTCACACACCACTCACATCCTGCATACACCACTTACACACCGTACATATCCCGCATGCACCACTCACCCACCGCACAAACCTTGCATACACCACTCACACCCCAGACACATCCCACATACACCACTCACACCCCAGACACATCCTGCATACACCACTCACACCCCAGACACATCCTGCATACACCACTCACACCCCAGACACATCCTGCATACACCACTCACACCCCAGACACATCCCGCATACACCACTCACACCCCAGACACATCCCACATACACCACTCACACCCCAGACACATCCTTCATACACCACTCACACCCCAGACACATCCCACATACACCACTCACACCCCAGACACATCCTGCATACACCACTCACACCCCAGACACATCCCACATACACCACTCACACCCCAGACACATCCTGCATACACCACTCATATAATAGACACATCCCGCATACACCACTCACAGGCCAGATACATCCCGCATACACCACTCATATAACAGACACATCCTGCATACACCACTCACAGGCCAGATACATCCCGCATACACCACTCATACATCAGACAAGTCCCGCATACACCACTCACACACCAGACATATCCTGTATACACCAATCACACACTACACACATCCCGCATACACCACTCACAGGTCAGACAAATCCCGTATACATCACTCACACGCCAGACACATCCCGCATACACCACTCAAACGGCACATATCACTCACATTCCGCATACACCACTCACGCACCGCATACATTTCGCATACACTACTGACACACTGCACACACACTGGACACATCCCGCATACACCACACACACACCGCACACATCCCGCATACACCACTCACACACCGCACACATCCCACATACATCACTCACATGCCAGACACATTCCAAATACACCACTAACACCTCACACATCACTCACATCCTGCATACACCACTCACACACCGCACACATCCTGCATACACCACTCACACCCCAGACACATCCCGCATACACCACTCACACCCCAGACACATCCCACATACACCACTCACACCCCAGACACATCCCGCATACACCACTCACACCCCAGACACATCCCGCATACACCACTCACACCCCAGACACATCCTGCATACACCACTCACACCCCAGACACATCCTGCATACACAACTCACACGCCAGACACATTCCAAATACACCACTAACATCTCACACACCACTCACATCCTGCATACACCACTTACACACCGTACATATCCCGCATGCACCGCTCACCCACCGCACAAACCTTGCATACACAACTCACACACCAGACACATCCCACATACACCACTCACAGGCCAGATACATCCTGCATACACCACTCATATAATAGACACATCCCGCATACACCACTCACACACCAGACACATCCTGCATACACCACTCACACACCAGACACATTCCGCTTACACCACTCATACACCAGACACATCCTGCATACACCATTCACACACCAGACACACTCACAGGCCAGATACATCCCGCATACACCACTCATATAACAGACACATCCTGCATACACCACTCACAGGCCAGATACATCCCGCATACACCACTCATATAACAGACACATCCTGCATACACCACTCACAGGCCAGATACATCCCGCATACACCACTCATATAACAGACACATCCTGCATACACCACTCACACCCCAGACACATCCTGCATACACCACTCACACCCCAGACACATCCCACATACACCACTCACACCCCAGACACATCCCACATACACCACTCACACCCCAGACACATCCTGCATACACCACTCACACCCCAGACACATCCCACATACACCACTCACACCCCAGACACATCCTGCATACACCACTCACACCCCAGACACATCCCACATACACCACTCACACCCCAGACACATCCCACATACACCACTCACACCCCAGACACATCCCACATACACCACTCACACCCCAGACACATCCCACATACACCACTCACACACACCACTCACACCCCACACACATCCCGTATACACCACTCAAACACCACAAATCCCACATACATCACTCACACACCAGACACATCCCGCATACACCACTCAAACACCAGACACATCCTGCATACACCACTCACACGCATATACACCACTCACAGGCCAGACACATCCCACAAACATCACTTAAATGCTGGAAAGATACTGATATTTCTGATACTGCGATTCTTTGATTGTTTATACAATAGATTTTACTACTTTTTTGTTAACATGAACTGAATACTGGTCACTTGAGTAGATACTACATATTGTGAGCTTTAGCGGCTCTGGGATCTTGGCACACGTGTGTTTTCAGGCAGAGACAGAGACAGATCTTCGGGTGCAAAAATACAGGGCCTCTGTATTTTATTTAAGCAGCAAACAAAAACAACAAGTGCAAGGCATGCACCGACATAAACAAAACAACCGCCTGCCCGTCTGGGCTCTAACTAACAAAGGACCAACTTACAATCAGCTTGTAAGTTTCCTGCTGGAACTCCAGCATGTCTCCTCTCCAGACTTAAAGGTAGCCTGGGAGTTGTAGTCTCCTCCAGTCAGCTTCCCTGCTGACTTATATATTCCAGGTAAAACCTGGAGTGGAACCTCGGGGAGGGGATCCATGGGGAGTGAGCACCCACCCTGCTCTCCAATGAAAGGCCGACCCGGGAATGGCTGAAAGCCATGCTAACATTAAACGTTAAACATATGTCGACAGTCTATACTGTTGACACCTATCTAATATTGGCCTTTCATTCCCCCAAGGCTCCTTACCTTGGGGGCATGTGTCTGGACATTTGAAGGCGCATGCAAGGACTCTGGCCGGGATATATACACCGTTATATACCCTTCCTGCTGTTGCAACCTTACATATCCCCCCCCTCTGCTCAGACCCGTGGGGCGGAGCACCTTGTGCCCCGAAACTGTGCACCCTAGACAACGCATCTGCGTTTGCCTGCTGGGACCCAGGACGGTGTTCCACACAGAATTTGAAGTCCTGCAGAGCCAGGAACCACCGGGTCACCCTTGCGTTCTTCCCTTTGTTTTGGGCCATCCATTTCAATGGGGAGTGATCTGTGATCACCCTAAATTGCCTCCCCACTAGATAATATCGAAGTGACTCAATGGCCCACTTCAGGGCCAGACATTCCCTCTCCACAATGGCATAATTTTTCTCAGCCGCCGACAACTTCCGGCTGAGGTACACGATCGGGTGCTCTTCCCCGTTAATCCTTTGGGGATAAGACTGCCCCTAAGCCTACTTCTGAGGCATCTGTCTGCAACAGGAATTCTTCCCTGAAGTTACGGTGATCAGAACAGGCCTCTTACATAGAACCTCCTTAAGTTTTTGGAAGGCTTGTTCGGCCTCAGGACTCCACTTTACCATGTGGACTTCGCTCCCTTGGTGAGGTCTGTTAGAGGAGCACTATGAGGCAAAGCCTGGCACAAACCTCCTGTAATAGCCTGCAATGCCCAGGAAGGCTCTAACCTGCTTTTTGGACACCGGTTGAGGCCAATTCCTAATGGCTTCAAGCTTATCTACTTGGGGTTTGATGATCCCTCGGCCGATGTTGTAGCCGAGGAAGCGAGCCTCTTCTAGCCCTATCGCGCATTTCTGGGGATTGGCTGTTAGCCCAGCGGCCCTATCGCGTCTAGACTGCTTGTCACCTTAGCCAGATGCGAATCCCACTCCGCACGATAAATCACCACAACAGCCAGGGATGCGGCTGCATACTTTTTATGCGGCGGCAGGATGATGTCCATTAGCCTCTGGAAGGTCGCAGGGGCCCCGTGTAACCCACAGGGAAGGACTACATACTTGAAGTGTCCCTCTGGGTAAGAGAATGCTGTTTTTTCCCTGGCCTCATCTGTGAGGGGAACCTGCCAATACCCCTTGGTGGGTCTAAGGTGGTCATATACCTCGCAGGCCCCAACCTCTCGATCAGCTCATCGACCCTTGGCATGGGGTAGGCGTCAAATTTGGAGATCTCATTCAACTTGCGGAAATCGTTACAGAACCGCAAGCTACCATCCGGCTTAGGAATGATCACAATTGGGCTCGACCACCCACTTTGGGACTTCTCTATGACCCCTAAGGCTAACATTTTCCTCACCTCTTCTGATATGGCTTGCCTCTGGGCTTCCGGTACCCTGTATGGTCTTAACCGTACCTTTTGACCGGGCTCGGTGACAATGTCATGTTTAATGACGTCTGTCCGGCCAGGCAGTTCAGAGAAGACCCCTCGGTTCCTTTGTAGGAATTCCCTGACCTCCTGCCTCTGGACCTCTGACAAGGATTCTGAGATATGAAACAGGGGGTAACCCTTGTTTGGGACCTCCCTGAGCTCCTTTGCAGCCACCAGACTTTCTCGGTCCTTCCAGGTTTGATGAGGTTGACATGATATATTTGTGTAGGGCTTTCTTTTCCCTGGCTGGAAAACCTTGTAGTTCACCTCACCTACCCTTTCGCAGATTTCAATAAGGGCCTTGCCACTTGGCTAGAAATTTGCTCTCTACTGTGGGGACAAGTACGAGTACCCTGTCCACGGGCTTTAAGGATCTGACCCTTGCGGTCCTGTTGTAAACTCTGGCCTGTGCCTCCTGGGCCTGCTGCATGTTTTTCCTTACAATGGGCATAACAGCCGCGATCCTGGTCCTGCATGTCGGCTATATGCTCGATGACACTCCTGTAAGGAGTTTCCTCTTGTTCCCAGGTCTCCCTGGCTATGTCCAGGAGCCCTCGGGATGTCTCCCATACAGCAGCTCGAATGGAGAGAACCCCGAAGACGCCTGTGGCACTTCCCGGATAGAAAACATCAGATAGGCAACAGGCAATCCCAATCCCTCCCATCCTTGTCCACCACCTTTCTTAACATCCCTTTTAAGGTCTTATTGAAACGCTCTACCAGACCGTCGGTCTGGGGATGGTACACGGAGGTGCGCAGGTGGGTAATCTTTAGCAGGCGACACAGCTCTTTGGTCACTTTGGACATGAATGGAGTGCCCTGATCTGTCAGGATCTCCTTTGGGATCCCAGTACGGGTGAATAGGGGAACAGTTCCCTAGCTATCCCTTTGGAGGAGGTGTTTCTGAGGGGTATGGCCTCTGGGTAGCGGGTGTGCATAATCCAGTACCACTAGGATATGCTGATGTCCTCTGGCCGATTTAGGGAGGGATCCTACACAGATCCATGCCAACATCCGTTCGAAGGCACCTCGATGATGGACAGGGGAACCAGCGGGCTCCGGAGATGGGGTCTAGGGGCGTGGACCTGACACTCTGGACAGGACTGACAGAACTCTTCCACTGTCCTTATAGATGCCGGGCCAGTAAAAGTTCCGCTCCACCCGTTCCTAGTTTTTCCCGCGCCCAAGTGTCCCCCTAAGACATGGAATGGGCTAATTCCAAAACCATACGGACATGGGTCCAGGGTACCACCAACTGCTCTACCACCTCGGTTGGTGTCCTTTTCACCCTGTACAGGAGGTTATTCTGTACGGCGAAGTGAGGGTACACCAACTTCTCCCCTGGTTCCTGGGATTTACCATCTATGACTTATACGCTTTTCCAGGCGTTCTGCAAATTATGGTCCCTCAATTGTTCCGTACCAAAATTCCCTCTCGAGACCGGCAAGGAGGAGAGTTCCAACTCAGAGGGGTCTCCTCTGCGTCTCCAGCCAGTACCGAAAATGGAAAAGGTAGCGGTTCTACATTATCACCATGGCATATGTTTATATTACAGGCGGTACCACATCATACATGCATTTATTTTTATTTCCCCATAACTCCCAAAACAAGGGAAAATCACATCCGATAATTGCCCTATGGGGTAAGCTTGCCACAACGGCCACCTCATGTTGGGTCACCCCACAGGCAGTCTCTATGGCAAGTATGGCAGTGGGGTAGTCCTTGGTGTCCCCGTGAATACACACTACCCCTATTCGGCGTGGTGGTAGTTGATCCGGTTCACCAGCTGTGCTTGCACGAGGGTCACCAAGCTCCCCGAGTCCAGGAGGGCCTGCACGGAATGTCCATTAACGGTGACCGTGCACTCTCTACGGTCCACCCCAGCCGCAACCCTTGTGGAGTAAGATGGCCGGGCAAACCAGGAAGTACGCCTCCCCCCAACCCACATTCCATGGGTTCTTCTCTCCCCGGACAACGTGCCGCCACATGACCTAGTCCTTGGCACCGCCAGCAGATTATGGGGTCCCGGGCTTTAGGAACGTGGTCCCTTTTTGGGGTGGGTGGTCTCTCCCCCCTTCCGCTTAACCGTGACCCCTCTCTTGGGACAGGAACAGTCTTACCGCGGTTGGAGGTCTGCGGACTCCTCTGGGGGTGTAGCACCTGCAGGAATTCTTCCGTGGCGCTGTATCTCTCCACCACCGCGACCAGTTCATCCACACTTTTGGGGTCTGTGTAGCCCACGCACCGCTGGAGCCTGACGGGAAGGGCCCGCATGAAACGGTCACAGACCACCCGTTCGACCACCTGGGCTGGGGTGAGAGTGTCCGGCTGTAGCCACTTGTGGTAAGGTGGAACAGGGCGTACATTTGGGACCTTGCGGCTTGGTAGGATCAAACTCCCAGGCTTGTACTCTCTGGGCTCTTATGGCCAGGGTGACCCCCAGTCGGGCCAGTATCTCACCACGTAGTTTGGCGTAGTCCTTGGCGTCTTGGACTCTAAGGTCGAAATAGGCCTTTTGTGGTTCGCCCGTTAGGAAGGGGGCCAGGACATCTGCCCACTGGTCCACAGGTAGCTGCTCTCTTTCCGCTATCCGTTCGAAGGTCCCCAGGTAAGCCTCGGTGTCATCATCCTTGGTCATCTTGCGCAGGGAGCTTTGCACCACCTGGCGGGGCGTTGACTGCACACCTGTTGAACCCCTCTGGCCTCACCGCCAGGCCTGAAGCTGTTGCTGCAGAGTCTGTTCACCTGCTGTTGCTCCTTTATCACCGGGCCTGGTGGGTCTCAATTAACAGCCGGTGGTCTCAATTAACAGCCGGTTGGTCTCAGCTTGGGCCCGGATGGTCTCCTCGTGCGCCTTCTGCTGACTAGCCGCCATCAGCTGTGAGGTTGGCGTTTGCTGTACCAGCTGTTTTACCAGCTCGATCCATTTTTCACGGACTCGGCTGACTGTGCGGTAGCTGCTTTCACCCAGGACATACGATTTCCTTACGCTTCCTTCTGTCTCAGGTGTTTATCAGAGTACTGCCTCTCATATGCCCTTCGCATACCTCCCCCATATGTGAGCTTTAGCGGCTCTGGGATCTTGGCACATCGTGTGTTTACAGGCAGAGACAGAGACAGATCTTCGGTGCAAAAATACAGGCCTCTGTATATTATTTTAGCAGCAAACAAAAACAACAAGTGCAAGGCATGCACCGACATAAACAAAACAACCGCCTGCCCGTCTGGGCTCTAACTAACAAAGGACCAACTTACTATCAGCTTGTAAGTTTCCTGCTGGATCTCCAGCGTCTCTCCTCTCCAGACTTAAAGGTAGCCTGGGAGTTGTAGTCTCCTCCAGTCAGCTTCCCTGCTGACTTATATATATTCCAGGTAAAACCTGGAGTGGAACCTCGGGGAGTGGATCCATGGGGAGTGAGCACCCACCCTGCTCTATGCTCACTCCCAATGAAAAGGCCGACCCATGGAATGGCTGAAAGCCATGCTAACATTAAACGTTAAACATATGTCGACAGTCTATACTGTCGACACCTATCTAATATTGGCCTTTCATTCCCCAAGGCTCCTTACCTTGGGGACATGTGTCTGGACATTTGAAGGCGCATGCAAGGACTCTGGCCGGGATATATACACCGTTATATACCCTTCCTGCTGTTGCAACCTTACAATATTTACAAACAAACATCACACATCTACATACACACACATATATATAAACAAACACACACATTACAGACACAAAAGCACACATATATTCTGTATATACTAACGAGGAGAAAGCAGCTGATGTGGGCAGGCTAGGTGTGGATGTTGGTGGTGTCAGTACTAATGGGAGAAGTGCTAGAGCTGATGCGGGCAGGCCCAGTGTGGAGGTAGGTGGTGCCAGTACTGTTAATACATCATTTGATATAATTAATTGTCTCAGTGTAGAAATGGTCCAAGACAAGTTAAACTGAATGTGAACAAGGCTCATGGCTCAGATGGCTTACACCCAAGAGTTCTTAAAGAGCTCAGCTCGATTATCTGTGTCCTTGTATATGATATTTAGAGATTTTCTGGTGACTGGTATAGTGCCAGAAGACTGGCACAAGGCAAATGTAGTTCCAGTCTTCAAAAAAGGTTCCAAGTCTTGCCCAGGTAATTATAGACCAGTAAGTTTAACATCTATTGTGGGAAAACTGTTTGAGGGTCCCATAAGGGACTATATACAGGAATATGTGGCTGAATGCAATATTTTAAGTGGTTGCCAGCATGGTTTTACTAAAGACAAAAGTTGTCAGACCAACCTGATCTGTTTTTATGAAGAGGTCAGTAGACGTCTGGATAGCGGGGTAGCTTTGGATATATTGTCTTTAGACTTTGCAAAGGCGTTTGACACTATTCCTCATAAACATTTAATGGATACATTAAAATCTATTGGGTTAGAAATAACAGTGCGTAATTGGATTAAAAACTGGCTATCGGATGGTACTCAGAGAGTGGTGGTAAATGACTCCTACTCTGATTGGTCCCCGGTTATGAGTGGTGTGCCCCAGGGCTCAGTATTGGGTCCTCTTTTATTCATGATATGGTGGAGGGGATTAATGGCATGGTTTCTATTTTTGCAGATGACAATAAGCTATGTAGTGTAGTGCAATCAATGGAAGTTGCTCACAAATTGCAAGCAGACCTGGATACACGGAAGTTTGGGCATCCACTTGGCAAATGAGGTTCAATGTGGATAAATGTAAGGTTCTGCATCTGGGTACAAATAATCTGCAGGCATCATATGTCCTAGGGGAGAAAAACTAGGAGAATCTCTTGTTGAGAAAGATCTGGGCATTCTTGTAGATCATAGACTACAGAACAGCATGTAGTGTCAATCAGCTGCCTTTAAGACAAGCAAGATATTGGTGTGTATTAAAAGAGACATGGACTCGCGAGACAAGGATGTAATTCTACCAGTGTATAAAGCATTGGTGCGGCCTCACTTGGAATATGCTGTTCAGTTCTAGTCTCCAGTTGATAGAAAAGATGTAATGGAGCGAGTGTAAAGGCGAGCAACCAAACTTACAAGGGGAATGGAGCATCTTAGTTATGAGGAGAGGTTAGTAGAATTTAACTTATTTAGTCTTGAGAAAAGATGGCTTCGGTGGGACATGATTAATTTATATAAATATAAAGTGGGTACGGAAAGTATTCAGACCCCTTAAAATTTTTCACTCTTTATTTCATTGCAGCCATTTTGTAAGATTCAAAAAGTTAATTTTTTACTCATTATTATACACTCTGCACCTTATCTTGAAAGAAAAAAAACAGAAATGTAGATATTTTTGCAAATTTATTAAATAAGAAAAACTGAGATATCACATGGTCTTAAGTATTCAGACCCTTTGCTCAGTATTTAGTAGAAGCACACTCTTGAGCTAGTATAGCCAGTCTTCTTGGGAATGATGCAACAAGTTTTTCACACCTGGATTTCAGGATCCTCTGCCATTCTTCCTTGCAGATCCTCTCCAGTTCCCTCAGGTTGGATGGTGAACGATGGTGGACAGCTATTTTCAAGTCTCTCCAGAGATGCTCAATTGTGTTTAGGTCAGGGCTCTGGCTAGGCCAATCAATAATGGTCATAGAGTTGTTCTGAAGCCACTGCTTTGTTATTTTAGCTGTATGCTTAGGGTCATTGTCTTGTTGGAAGATGAACCTTCGGCCCAGTCTGAGGTCCAGAGCACTCTGGAAGAGGATTCCATACAGGATATCTCTGTACTTGGTCGCATTCAACTTTCCTTCAATTGAAACCAGTCGTCCTGTCCCTACAGCTGAAAAACAGCCCCATAGCATGATGTTGCCACCACCATGTTTCACTGTTGGGATTATATTGGGCAGGTGATGAGCAGTGCCTGGTTTTCTCCACATATACCGCTTAGAATTAACACCAAAAAGTTCAATCTTTGTCTCATCAGACCAGAGAATCTTATTTCTCATAGTCTGGGAGTAGGGATGAGCGATTATAATCGACAAAGTTGAAATCGGCACGGTTTTTAGGTTGATCGGAAATTTCCGATCACGCGATAATTTAGGTGAAAATCTGCGCATAATCTATTACTTATGCTGCATTTCCGGCGCTTGCTGTATTTTTGGCAGCCAGCAAATCAGATTAGAGCATAGAGCAGGGTGAGCTGGGTGTGTGACATCATGACTGTGATGTGTATGGTTGTCATTGGCTGGAAAAATCACATGACCTCGTTTTGCATAGAACAGTCCTTCCTGTTCAGCATCAGTGTGCCAGTGTGTCTCATTAGAGCAGGACGTGTGTTAGATCTCTCCTCAATACAGCTCAGCTCAGAGACACAGTTCTCTTTGTTACATAGACAACTATGCTTTCAGCTGTGAACATTAGAACATAGGTAGATTAGAGAATTTCAGCTCTTAGTTAGATAGACAGAGACTTTTAAAGAAGCATCTCACGCTGTACAGCCGCAGGGGGGGCTGGGATGCGGGTGAACACAGACAGAAAGGCAGGCAGGCAGGCTTTTGAAAGGAGGGTGTATATTGTGCAGCCCAGGCTCTGCTTTGAACCTGCATTGAAATTGCCTTTTTTACCAGTTTTTGGCCAGCACACCTCGCACCTGAGGTGAAATAGTACCTTTTATTTTGTGCAGCCCAGTTTTGTTCAAAGACCCACCTTGTACTTACATTAGGATACAGACATTTTCTAGTAACTGCTGTTGTATTTCATAGGTGCAAAAACCACCTTTTATTATCCGTACACAATTTAATTAGGTGTTTTTCAGTTTGGCGCAGGCCATTTTTGTTCAAAGACCCGTCTTGTACTTACATTACGATACAAAAATTTGCTAGTAATTGCAGGTGTATTTCTTAGGTGCAAAAGCCACCTTTTATTATCCGTACACAATTTAATTAGGTGTTTTTCACTTTGGCGCAGCACAGTTTTGTTCAAGGAGCCACCTTGTACTTATATTACGATACAGAAATTTGCTAGTAATTGCAGGTGTATTTCATAGGTGCAAAAACCACCTTTTATTATCCGTACACAATTTATTTAGGTGTTTTTCACTTTGGCGCAGCCCAGTTTTGTTCAAAGACCCATCTTGTACTTATATTACGATACAGAAATTTGCTAGTAATTGCAGGTGTATTTCTTAGGTGCAAAAGCCACCTTTTTTATCCGTACACAATTTAATTAGGTGTTTTTCACTTTGGCGCAGGCCATTTTTGTTCAAAGACCCATCTTGTACTTATATTACGATACAGAAATTTGCTAGTAATTGCAGGTGTATTTCATAGGTGCAAAAACCACCTTTTATTATCCGTACACAATTTAATTAGGTGTTTTTCACTTTGGTGTAGCCCAGTTTTGTTCAAAGATCCATCTTGTACTTATATTAGGATACAGAAATTTGCTAGTAATTGGTAATTGCAGGTGTATTTCATTGGTTCAAAAAACCACCTTTTCTTATCCATATAACATTTAAATAGCTTTTATTCACTTTGGTGCGGCCCAGTTTTGTTCAAAGAGCCACCTTGTACTTAAATATGAATACAGAAATTTGAGGTAACTGCTGTTGTATTTCATTGGTGCAAAAACCACCTTTTATTATCCGTATAACATTTAAATAGCTGTATTGCACTATGGTTCGCCCCAGATTTTTTCTAATAGCCACCTTGTACTTTAATTTGGATACAGAAATTTCGTAGTTACTGTTGGTGTATTTCATTGGTGCAAAAAACAAAGTTTGTTATCCGTATAACTTTTAAATAGCTGTATTGCACGTGGTGCGGCCCTAGTTTTTTTCAAATAGCCACGTTGTACGACAATTCTGATAGAAAAATTTTCTAGCAACTGTTCTTGTTTGTCATTGCTGCAAAAAACGCAATTTCTCATCCGTGTAACTTCTGAATAGTTTTATTGCGTTCAGTGAATTTCAGTTTGGCGCAGATAGCGCACTTGTATGATATTTTGTTGAAAACTATCAATTCCTAGTCCTACTGGGCAGTTGTAAATCCCTGGGACTGAAGGAAGAACACTGTTGATTTTGTCTTACGGTTCTTCCACCAGACCGCATTTCACAGGTATTCGCTAGAAACAATTCAGTTTCTAATCCTAGTTGGCTGTAGGAAATTAGAGGGATTTAAGAATAGCTGTGATTTGCCGTCTTTCAAAAAGAGACTGTCAAAAACTCTTCCATACCTTCTTAAATTGTCATCTTTCTGAACATGGAGCGAAATGGAGGTGGTAAGCGAGCACAGAGGGTTGTAGGACTTGGAGGTAGAGGTTCGAGAGAAGGTGCTCTTTCCAGTGCTGGCGACACCACGCAAGCCAGTGGATCGTTGGTTGCAGGACCGTCAGGCCTGTCATCGCTGGGTCAGGGCCCTGTGAATCTCAGTAACGAACAGCGTCGCCAATCTGTTCTTCAGTGGTTAATGCAACCTGCATCCAGCAGTCTTACCTCCTCGTCCTCCCAGTCATGGCCACAAATCTGTGGGTTAGACAGGTTTAAGGGTCATGCTGTGGTCCAGGACAGGCATAGTCAATGTCCAGTTCAACGAAAATGTTAGTTCAAAGACTCCTTTTTCCGGCACTTTTTAATCTGGGGGTCATGGCAGGTTTGGGGCTCATGCTGTGGCCCAGGACAGGTATAGTCAATGTCCAGTTCAACTAAAATGGTGGTTGAAAGACTCCTTTTTCCGGCACTTTTAAATCTGTGGTTCAGACAGGTATAAGGGTCATGCTGCGGTCTATTATCGACTATCGGAAATCGTCTTGATAATTCCCGATATCGACTATCGAATCGATAACGATAGTTGACACAATCGCTCATCACTATCTGGGAATCCTTCATGTGTTTTTTTGCAAACTGTACACGGGCTTTCATATGTCTTGCACTGTGGAGAAGCTTCTGTCGGCACACTCTGCCATAAAGCCCCGACTAGTGGAGGGCTGCAGTGATAGTTGACTTTGTGGAACTTTCTCCCATCTCTGTACTGCATCTCTGGAACTCAGCCAAAGTGATCTTGAGGTTCTTCTTTACCTCTCTCACCAAGGCTCTTCTCCCACGATTGCTTAGTTTGGCTGGACGGCCAGGTTGAGGAAGAGTTGTGGTCGTCCCAAACTTCTTCCATTTATAGATTATGGAGGCCACTGTGCTCTTAGGAACCTTAAGTGCTTCATAAATTCTTTTGTAGCCTTGGCCAGATCTGTGCCTTTCCACAATTCTGTCTCTGAGCTCCTTGGGCAGTTTCTTAGACCTGATGATTCTCATGTGCTCTGAAATGCACTGTGAGCTGTGAGGTCTTATATAGACAGGTGTGTGCCTCTCCTAATCAAGTCCAATCAGTTTAATTAAACACAGCTGGACTCCAATGAAGGAGTAGAACCATCTCAAGGAGGATCAGAAGGAAATGGACAGCATGTGAGTTACATGTGAGCATCACAGCAAAGGATCTGAATATTTATGACCATGTGATATTTCAGTTTTTCTTGTTTAATAAATTAATAAAATTTCTACATTTCTGTCTTTTTTCTTTCAAGGGGGGTGCAATGTACTTTAATAGCAAAAAAAAAAAATTTTTTTTTTGGATATCCAAAATGGCTGCAATGAAAAAAGATTTGAAAAATTTAAAGGAGTCTGAATACTTTTTGTCCCCTGTTAAAAAGGGCCCCTACAAAAAAGTATGGGAAAAATTTCATGAAAACCCCCTCAAAAGAATGGGGACATTCCCTTCAGCGGGAGAAAAAAAATAATCTCCAGAGGAAAAAAGGTTCTTCATAAGAGAACTGAAAAATTGTGAATAGCCCCCCGAGGAGCGGTCACAGCAGGAACAGTTGGAGCTTCAAGAAATGTTTAGAAAAAACTACCTGAAACAAAAAGATTTTAAACGTACTACCCCATGTAAAATTCTGATTTGGCTGGTGGGGCTCGGGTCAAAGGGGGGGTCCCCCCCGGAGCAGATTTTTTTTCTTTGTGGGTTTTTCAGGGCATTTACCAGTGGGGAGGCTGGGTTTGAAATCTCCCTCCCTTCACCCACATTTTCCCCACCCTTGGTTAAACTTGATGGACACGTGTCTTTTTTCTACCGTACTAACTATGTAAATATATGTAATATACAGTCACATCCATATACACATACACTTACTTTTATGCAGTGCAGCTGGCTCAGTCATGTAGTCCAGAGAGCATAGACATAGGGAGTGGCCCATTTCCACCTGCTTCCCCCCTCAGGCAGTCCCCCCTTCCCCCTAGACCCACCTTGTGCACAGAACGACACATCACTTACAGCTGCTGGAGGCTGTTGTAATTCATGTCAGTATCACATGGCTCCGAGGGGGGATGTCAGGGGGAGCTCTTTCACTTTTCCCATATTCTTTCAGCCGTGTAGAAATGCTGCCACCAGGGGGACGGGCCCCCCCAAGTGAGTGCTGGCCCCGTAGTTGTCGCTACAGCTCCTATGGCGGTAGTTTTGCCACTGATAAAAGACCCCAAACACACCTCCAAGATGACCACTGTCTTGCTAAAGAAAAAAAATAAGGGGGCGATGGCCAAAAAATGTCTCAAAACCTAAACCATTTAGCATCTGTGGGGCATCCTCAAAAGAAGGGGGAAGGGGCGCAAGTCCTCAAATCCACCCTCTGTGATGTTCTCATAGAGGGGTAGAAGAGGATTCCAGTGGCAACCTGCAAATTGAGCACAATTTGTGAGGCGAATGGCCTTCATCAGCTCAAGAATCTCAGATTTAGTGAAGTGGGAGGTAATGAAGGTCCTCCCCAAATGAGAAGGTATTTGGTTGTTTTCGCATAACATTTTGAGTAAAAACCTTGTAGAGGGGAAGGAAAGTTTAAAGGGTTTCCTAGGGCAGGTTTTGCATTCAACTTGTGCTTTTTTCCCAGCTTACAGTTTCAAAACCCCCGGGGGGCATGTTTCTCCTCCCATTGGGCCCCCTCACAAAGAGGGTAAACAAAAATCATTTCGTTTTGAGGTGGAAAAGGGGAAAAGGATTCACACTTTAAAAGACCTCCTGCATGTTTAGTTCTCTTCCCTTGAGACTTTTCCACTCCCCCTCGAAAAACCCAGAACCCCCGTATTTTGTAAGCTTTTTGTACATACAGCCCCTAAAATTACATACAGTGTTTTTTAACCCTTTGTCATTGTGTCGCAGAGGGTATTATATGGGGGGTTAAAAGGGGGGGGGGAAGCAAGTGATTATATGTGTTTTAAAATTTGTGTGGGGGTTTTAGAAAGAAGGGCATTTATATGTGTTTTTTAAAACTTTCAACAGTGGGGGAAAAAGTAAGCACAGAGAGTGAAGGCGCAGAGGGGGGTTTTTTTTCCAGTAGGAGATGAATTTAAAATATAAAGGAAAACCAAACACAAAAAAAGGGGTTATGGCCCCAATCCCAGGCTTCAAAATTTAGCTCTAGACACTCACAAAATTAGTTTTCATAGCTGCTAAAACAAAATTTTTTTTTTACTACCCCCAAATCATTAACAGTTTATGATCTTTGTAGTGAGAAAACCCCCCTTTAAAAAAGCCCCTTATCATATGTGGGTGGGGGGGTTTGGAAAACCCTAAAGGGGTTTTTTAAGCAAGCACCTTTTTGCCACTATGATTAATATATGAATGATCCCTGGAAGGAACTGAGGAGATCTACAAGGGGTGGCAGATTCCTCCTGTAACTCCTCTGGGGGAACTAGTGTAATGAAGTATAAAAAAGCTCTTTTAATCCATGCAATTTTCCCAGTTTTTTTCCTATTATGCGAAAAAACCCACTCCCAAAAACCTTTTAGAAGGGTTCTTTAGGGTCCATATGCCATCCCCAGAAAAAAAAAAGAAAAAGGGGAAAATTTCCACTTTTTAAGGAGTTTTAGTGTTTCTAAATTTGTAAAGGGGGGGGTTGGAATTGTTGGTGTTTAAAAATTTAAAGATTTTATTTATCCTATTGCTTGGGGAAGGAGGATTACTGAACCCCAAAAAGGGACTTTAAAGGGAAAAATTTTCCTGAAGTATGTTTTTCCTTCAAAGGGGATTGAGTAAAAAGTTGAAGAAAATTTTTTTATTTTGGAAAAAAAAGGGAAAGTGCATATCTGTTACCCCAAAGCAAGAAAAGGGAAAGGGGGGCCCTATTTTTTAGACTATCCCCGGAACAGGGGCCACCATATTGAAATTTCTTTTTGGGTCAAGAAACAAGTTTTTTCCAATCCCAAAAGGGGGGCCCCCATGTAGAAATCAAAAAAAGGGACAAGATTTGTCCCCCGGGAATCGTTTGGGGCCCCAATATCTCTTGTGGGGTTATTTACCCAAAAAGACTTTTTAATTTTTCCCTTTTTAAAAATTTTTGTCAATTTTTAGCCCTCTCTGTATCTTTTGTTGCAGCCTGCTGAGGGACATTTTTTGGAAAAACAAATTCAGTGATCATTTCCCCCCGTCTGAGAAACCCTGTTTTGGGGCCCCTTGAAATTCCCGGGGGGAAAATTGTTGATCTTTTTAAAGGGTTTTTTGTTTTGGTCTCATGATGAAAAATTTTGTGAGCAAATAAATAGGGATTTTTTTAAAATTTCCAAAAATTAAAAATTTCATCTCAAAAATTTTTTGGGGGAATTCAGGGATTAAAAAACCGGTTGTAAATTTTTGCTTTTTAACCCTTTTTAGAGATCGGGCAAGTTTTTGCAAAAAATTTACTGAAGCATTGAAAAATTTGGGGAATGTGCTTTCTAAAGTTAAGAGTTTGGGCTGTTTTTTATTTTTTTTAAAATAATATTATATATACTTATAATTATATAAAAAAATTTTTATATAATAAAAATTTTGGTAAAGGGTGCGACCTTAGAAGATTCGAAATTTTTTCCGCCAAAGATGGTTGCGCGCTGAGTTCCAAAAGGTAGGGGTTACCAATTTTGCTGCCTGTAATGGGGAAGGTCAGCGCGGGGCAACCGAAACCCCGGAGGGAATTACTAAAGGTGGTAATTAGGAGAGTTGCTCAGCGGGGGTTTTTTAAATACCCCTTGGTCTTCAGTAAAACCAAAAGGGGGGAGTGGGGGCTTCCCAGAAGTGGGGGGAGTGGCGGGGCCTTTCAAAGGAGGTATCCTGAATTCTTTCCCCCCTAGGCTTGAGAGAACCAGGCCCCAAAAGGGACATATTGAAACCTTGGTAAAGAAACCATGTTTTTTGGGGTGGGTTAACCCCCCAAATGTTAGAGGGGGGAATCTCTGTCCCGTTTAGTTTGAGGCTGGAGGGCCCTTAGGATTTATTTTTTTTGCTGTTATGTTTTTGCTTTTATTGAAAAAAAAGCTGGGTGGGCCAAGGACTTCAAGATTTTTCCCTTTGGTTCGACTTGCTGTTCGGGTTTAAAAAAGCCCCGATCCCAGAGGGGCGATTTGGTCCCCCAGGCCAGGGAAAAAGATGGGGGGGCCCCGAAAAGGGAAGTGAACGCTTAAAATATGGTGGGGGTTTTATCCCAATGGGCACTTTCGGCATCGGGACGGGCCCACAGTAACTAAAGTGGCGCAGTGGCGCAAGAATTGGGGGCCGTGGGGGCAAAATTTTGGGAAATGGGCACAAGAGTGCTAAAACCATCGGACGGGGTGAATTTTTCCCACGTTTTTTGGGGCTTTGTGGGTTAATTTTAAAGGGGGCCACCCAGCCAAAACCATCCCCCTGCTTCTAAAAAGGACTGTGCTTTGGGAAAGGGAAATTTTTTGTTTGTTCCTAAAAAGCTGCTTTTGGAAATTGCTACAGCCGCTTTAAAAGGGGCCCAAAGGACCCCCCAGCACAGGGCCCTGTGGGGTTTCCCTGGAGGGGACGGGTTTACTGGTCGGGAATTTTTAAACCACGGGGGAAAAAGGGGCTTTGGGTCGCAGGAAGAACCAAAGTCCGGAGGGGAAGGGCCCCCCCCCATGTCCCCCCCTGTAAATTAAAAAAAATTGCCCCCCCGCCCCCCCCGGGACCCCCCCCCCGGCCCAAAAAAAAAAAAAGCAAAAAAAAAATTTGGCCCCCCCTTTTGTACCCAAACCCCCCCCGAAAAAAGGCCCTGGTCCCCCCTGGTGGCGGGGGGCCTTGTGAGGTAGTACCCCCCGGGAAATCCCCCAGAAAAAGCTTTTACCCCCCAAACCCTTTAAAACCCAACCCGAACCCCAGGCAGGGAAAAAAGGCAAGTAAAAAAGAGACCTGGACTCTGTTTTTTGCCAAAGGGGCAACCCCTTTTCTTCCGCAGAAAGGGGTTTGGTAAAGGCCCAGTATGAGAAACGGCTAGTAAGGACCCTCGGAATGGCGGGGGGTGGGATCCCTTTTGGGGTTGATCGGGGGGATGTGGGCCCAGAAGCTCCAAAAATTGACCCAAAAAGAAATTACCCTTTAGGGGAAAAACCCGACCAAAAACCTGGAGAGACTGGGTTTTATATGTTTTAAAAATTGTTTTGGGGTTTGTCCATCATGTGCTTGAATAATGAGGGCTGCAGGTGGAAATCATATTTGGCAGAAAAACTTTCCGTTTTTCCCCGGCGTTGGGGGGGCTAGCGGTGGGGCCGGGTTTGGAAAGGCGCCATGTGGGGAAAGTGCCCCCTGCAGGGGACTGTTTTTCCCACTGCCAAAAAGGGAAAAGCTGGAATTACCCCCTTTTAAAAGGGCCCCCTTAAGAAAGGGGGGGCAAAATTTCACTCAATGTTTACCCATTTTAAAATCCCGACCAAGATTGATAAACAGATGCCCAGTTAAAATGGAGTCGCTAAATACCTGCATGCTGCTTTTTTCCAAAAGGGAAACCAACTTCATCCACAGGGAACCGCTCCCCAACGTGCAGAAAGGGAGCCCCTTTTGGGAGGTGTCCCAAGCAGCAGGAGGTGTTGCCCTTTTTTTCTCTTCAGGGAGCCAGAGGATTAAAACCCCCCCAATCCGGGAGTTCCGGGAGAGGGAACCCCCAAACCTCTTTCTGATGCTGTCCCCCAAAAATTGTCCAGAAGGTCCGGGACTTTTTCCAAAGTGTGGAGACCCGATTGAAAGGGGGTTTTAAGACTTTTTCCGGGTTAAATAATGAAAAATCAAAGTGAACACCTTTTTAAAACTTACACATAAATTTGTGTGGGGATTTGGGCCGGGGTGGACGAGGTCAAAGGGGGCCCGCCGGGGCCAGAAGACCCGGGGGAAAGCCTTTTGCGGACTGTTTGGGGTGGGACTGGTAAAGTTGGATGGACTCAATTTTTTTGCAATGCTGAATTGTCATTGAAAATGTTATTTTTTGTAAAAAATTTGCTAGTCGAACGGGGGGGTGCCAGGGCAGTCTGACACGCTGCACCTGGGGGGGGAAAATAAAAGGAAAAAATCCCCGAACATGCGGGCAGTAAGTCAGCAAACAGGGCCCTAATGAGAGAAAGCCCGGGGAATTTTTGGGCCCCCGGACAAAAATAAAAGTTTTTGTAAGAGGGGAACTAGCTTTTTTGGAAAAAGACAGTTTCCCACCCGTAGAGTAAACCTGTTCAGGAAAGGCCCCTAGGGGTTTTGGGGGTTAAAAGCGCTAAAAGTTAAGTAGAGGATGTGTGTCCTGGGGGAGAGATAACCAGGAGAAAAGGGGTTTAACACAAACATCCCCAGGGGGCCAAAGGTGGTTGCCAGTAGCAAAAAAGGTATCCAATCCCTTTTCCGGTGGGGAAAAAGCCCAAGAGTATGAACCCCCCCGTATTGTAAGTAAAAGCACCTGGGTTCCAGATGGAAAGGGTTTCTCCCACTGCCCAGAAACACTGTGTGAACATGAGCAAAATTTAAATTTGCGGGTTTGCCCCCCAAATGGTAGGGGTTTGGGACAACGGCACAAGTGTGCAAAATTATGAGCCCGGGGTTAGTGTGGCCATAAAGGGAAAAAAATGGGTTATTTTTTGTAAAACCCCATGTCCCTCTGTACCAAACCCAAATTCCTTTTGCCCCGGGGAAACTAAAAGAGGTAAAAGTGTTGCAAGGTTTACCCCGCAAGCGGGGGTTCGGGGAAAGGCTAGAGGGGTGAACGTGGTTGCCCCTGCTAGTATTGAAGAAATTGGGGGCCCAGGTGATAAACGTACCCCAAAAGAAAACACTTTTAGACATAGAAAGACTTGAGGGGGGAAAGGGGTTTGTAAAACCTTTGTAAAAGGGGTCCAATGACTCAAAAAGACCCCCCAATTTAAGCCCTTAGCTTGACAGGGGGGCAGGAGTTGGCCCTAACAGAAAACCGAGATTTCCCTTTTCCCATGGTAAGGGGGTTTCCCGGAGATATGGGGGAAAAAAAAAATTCCCCCCCAAATTTTGGGACTGCTGGGGAACACACCCGGGGGGAGTAGGGAGCCCAAGCTAGTGGGGTTACAGAGGAAAACGGGGGAAAGTAAAAAAGAGGGTTTGAGATGCTGGATAATCCAGTAAAAGTTTGGAGGAGGTAGAAAGGGGAGTTTCGGGTTTTCCTAGGGGAAAAAGGGGGGGTGGATTTCCCACAGAAGGAAAGGTAAAGGACACTGCTGTGGAGATTTTTCATTTACAACAATTAAAACGGGAAAGTAGGAAAGGGATTCTTCCCCCCAGCCTGAGGGCCCAAAAAACCCAGCGTAAAGGGAGGTTTTTTTTGGGACAGGGGGGCGGGCACCCTAAGGTCTATAGATGCAAGGAAGCAGGGCCCTCTAATTTTACAGAGCGGGGGGGTTATGGGCCCATGTTAAAAGGAAAAGGAACCTGCTGAAATGGGGAAATTATGGGCCCAAATACAGGGGGTTGGGGGGCAGGTCCCCCGTGGGGTAGGGAGGGCCAAGGGGCTTTTAAATGGAGAGAAGTCTACCCCAGGGTAGTCCTGCAGACTCAAACTACAAGACAAGAAAAATAATCAGTGAGGAAAAAAATGTATGGGAATTTTTCCCGTTTTATGGTGAGTGCCCCGATGGGTCTTTAGTTGGGTTTCAGTAATAGATGGTTTGGAAAAAAGGGTGTACCCTGGTGAGTGGTAGAGATACTCCTAGGATAGTCCACTGAGTTGTAAGTTATGCAAAGACAACCCAGCTCTTTTGGGTTGGGAAAAGGAAAAGGGTTGTTAAACCCGGCGGGTTTCCCAATTAGCCCGATGAGTGCGGGAACCCGCGGTAGATCCGGGGAAAGGGGCTCCCGGTCTTAAACTTGAGGGTGTAAAGGGGAGAGGTTTCCCTGGGGAACAGGTATAAAAATTCAGAGAGAAAAAAAGTTTGTGATAGATCAGCCCCGGGTCAGGGAAAAAAATGATAGGGAAAATCCTGGGGTTGGGGGGGCCCTTTTTTTCCTTTGGGAACAGGTTAAAAACCCTAGGTTTTACGGGGAAGAGCAACCAAATCCAGGGAGCTGGGAAAAAAGGATAAGTAGTTGGTTGGTGGATGACTCCCGTCCCCTTGGAAAGTAACCCTGGGCCCCTAAGAAAACCCGCGGGTGAGTGTCCCCTTGGGCCCGGATGGATACTCCAGAATAGGTGGGTTTGGGCCCAAAGGGGGAAAGGTTTTTTGCAAAGGGGAAAAAGGGCCCACGCCCCTTTATCAAAGGGGGGGGGGATGTTACGGTGCGACCTTTTTGGGTCGCATTTCTCAGCCAAATAGATGTTTTGCCTGGGAGCTGATTTCCAAGGTTTTTGGGTTTCCCAAATTGCCTTTTTCAGTTTAGGGGAAAGGGAAACCCGTCTTGGGAAAAAGGGGAACCCGGAGTTTAAATTTTCAGGTGGTAATTAGGAGAGTTTTCTCCGTGGAAGGGGCGTTTAAAAAGGGCCCGGTCTTCCCGAAACCCAGAGGGGGGGGTGTGGCTCACCAAATCCCTGGAGGGGCCTGTGCAGGGCCCTTTTTCCAGGAGAGTATCCAATTTTTCCCCCCCAGGCTTGAGATAAACCAGGGCCCCCGGACTAATTTTTACCCGTTGTGTACATGTTTTGGGGGCCGGGGGTTTTTAAAACCCCGGGGCCACTGATAGAGAGGGGGCTCTCTGTACCTTTAGTTAGGGCTGGGGCGGCCAAAGGAATTTTTTTTTGTTTTTGTAAAATTTTTTTTTGGCCCTTTTTGAAAAAATAAAGTGGCGGGGGCCAGAAATTCCCGAGAATCCCGTGGGCCCACTTGCGTTACCGGGTTTTCCAAAAACCGGCGATTTCCCCAACGCGAGTGTCCCCCAGGCCCCGGGCAAAATGGTGGCCCCCAAAATGAGGGAAATCTTACAATTTTTATAGTCAAAAATTTTACAAGGTATCTAAACTATCTATTTTATCTATCTATCATCATTTTAAAATTTTCCCATCTAAACTATCTTTTCTATCTTTTCTATCTTTTCTATGTTTTTTTAGGTTGGGGGGACCCTATTTTTTAAAAACTGTGAAATGGCACTGGGCCCCCTGAATGGTTTTGGGGCCCCCGCTCAAGCCCCCCTCCCAAATTTTTTCTGGGTTTTATTTTTGGATTCAGGGGGGAGTTTTTGGGTTCTACTTACTATAATGGCCTGCAGTAAAAAAGCTCCCAAGGACCCAGGTCGTAAGCTGTTTGTGACCCAGTGCTAGCAAAAAAATTTCAGGGGGGAAACAAACCCGGTCTGTAGCTATAAACGACCCTTTAGGAGGTGTGCAGGGTCCCTTCAAGAAGGGGGTATCGAGGAATAAAGGGAGGACACGGTTATATATTGCAAAGTGACCTTTTTTTTTCCCAAAATCTTTAAAAATAAAAAAACAATCCTTGTAGTGAGGGCAAAACCCCTTTTTAAAAAACCCCCCTCCTGTGTGGGGGGCCCCCGGGCAAGAACCCCCCCTCCCTGCCTTTTGGGGCCCCTTTCCCGGGGGGCCCCCAGCCGTGTTGGGGGCCCCACTCCAGACCCCCCCCGCCCAAGTTGGGGTTTTGCCCCCAAAGGGGGTCCTAAACCCACCTTTCCTACCCGGGGGCCGTTTAAAACTACCCACTCCGGGGGGGCCCCTTTAAACTTCCCTAAAATACCCGGGGAGTCCCTTATCTACCTACTGACCTACTTGGTGACTCTATGTGCCTACCTACCTACCGGGGGGGGCCCTCACCCCACCCTACTTACCTTGCCTACTAGGACTCTAACCCCAAAAAAACCCAAGACAGGGGGGCCCCCCCAAAAACTACCTACCCGGGGAAACCAAAATCTACCTACTGGGGGCCCCTAATCCACCTACTGGGAAGGAAATCTATTACCTACCCATCTTCTTTTAATATACCCACCTAAAAGAAGTAACCCCATTATAAACCCCTTTACCCTTTCTATGAGCCCTTTTAAAATAATTTTGGGAGCCTAAATAAAGCTAGCAAGGGCACCAAGGGGGTAAATTTTTTACCATTTTGGGGAATATGGGAAAGAGGGGGTTTTTACATAGGGGGGGGGAGGGGGGTGGCACATTTACAAAAATGAAAAAAAAAAATTTGATGAAATCTATATTTTGGGGGTTGTAAATTCCCCGTAGGGAAAAAGGGGGTGGCCCGGGAAAAGTTGTCAAGACGGTTGGACCCAAAAAGGGGAAGAAAAGGGGAAAAATGAAAAGGGCTAATCAACCCAAGGGGTCACCTTGAAACCTAAATTTTTAAACTACACTGTGTGCACTTGTATCCCCTGTTTTAAAGTCCCCTGAATGGGGGCAATATTGGTCTTTTTGTAAAAGGTTTTATTCAGTAACGTAAAGGGGGGTATTAATTTAGCATCTTTATGGTGGGGCTATGGGGGTGAGATGTTGTGTTATTAATGGTTTTTGTATTTTGTTGTTATTGTATTTTGGGGTTTGGGAAAATGGTTTTGGGCCCGTAAATATACCCGTGGTAATTTGTCATTAAAATATAAAAATAAAAAATATAAATAAAAATATGTAAAAATAAAAATTTTAAAAACCCCAAAATTAAATCCACCGGGGGAAGTTGGTTTGAATATAAAAGAATGTAAAAAGTGGTTTAAATACCCTTTTGTAAAGTTTTTAAGGGGCAAAATAGAAAAGGGGGGAGACCAAAAAAAAAAGTATATAAATCAGCAATTTAAATTTTTAAATTCCCTGCAGCAAGAGTGGAAGATTTTATAACAACAGAAAAGTTAAAAAAATGATGTTAAAAACCCCCGCCTTGATGGCCCCCTCACAGAATATGGGCAAGGTTTTTTCCGTAAATTTGTATAACTTCTCCAAGCGCTTTGTTCCTTTGGGCTTTTTTTCCTGGAGTGGGAAAAGTTTTAGGGGGGAGATCATAAAGGGGTGGGCCTGCAGGCCCGTGGATGGGCCCCTGGTGGAACCTGTGCCCAAAAAGAAAAACCTTGTCTTGGGGAGAAAAGCGGGGGGAGCCGTAGAAAATTTGGCCCTTTAATAATTTGGCTAAATGCCCTGAAAAAAATTTAACCCGCCCCCCCTTTTCTGGGGGTATAAATAAAATGTTGGTTTTAAAAAGTTCGAGAAAAGAAGAGTTGATTGAACATCATGAATTTTTCTAGAACTCAACCCCCCAAACCCAACATTTTACTCTTTTGTTTGATTTAAAAAACGAATTCCAGATTTCGTTCGAAACCCCCCCAAATTTTTAAAAATTTTCAAACGCCTTTCTGCACTTTGGCCGCCAAAACAATCATGCAGAGCAAGAGAAGTGCAAAAAAAAGCATCACTGAGGTGTTGGGCTCTCGTGATGCTAAAAAAAATGACCAAAGTTTAATTTTTTATATTTTCCCCCTGTATTGCATTTGAACACCTTTTTTTTAAATTTCACTCTCTGCTTGTACCCGCTCTTCTGTCTGCTTGCCTTTCTTTTTATGCAGGAAAAAGATTTGTTTAATTTGAGTTTTAGACATGAAAAGGGTGCTATTTAGATTAGTTTTTTGGGGGGGGTGGGCAAGGGTTTGGGGAAAACAAGGGCTTAAATTAGATAGCAGTTTTCCCCTCCATTGACAGCAATAGTTTGGGGGTTTGGTATTGCTGGCTGCATCTTTCCCAAACCCAGAAGTTGTTATTTGGCGAAATTTGCAGGCTCACATAACACCTTACTCTCAGATACATGGATATATATTATACAGAGTGCTTGGATTTGCTAAATCATACGCAGTGCCCAAAAGTTCAGATTTTTGGCAGTTTTGGGGGTTCAGTAATTGTATAGCACACCGTCTCCAAATTTCCTATTCAAAGAATTATATTTTAAATAGTGGTTGGTTGATGAAAATTATTTTGAGTGGAAAAAACTTCATTTTGGCAGTTTTGGGGGTTCATTAATTGTATAACACTCCGTCTCCAAATCTCCTATACAAAGAAATATATTTTAAATAGTGGTTGGTTGGTGAAAACTATTCTGAGGGGGAGAAAAACATCATTTTGGCTGTTTTGGGATGAAATACTTTCAAATATATACCGGTGTTATTGTCATACGATATATATCCAGGAAATAGAGTTCTCTCTGTTGCTAAATCTTACTCAATTCCAAAAAGTGTATTTTTGCCAGATTTAAAGTCCACATAACGCTGAAATATACCAGTGCGTTATTGTGATCCACATACAGTGGGGAAAAAAGTATTTAGTTAGCCACCAATTCTGCAAGTTCTCCCACGTAAAAAGATGAGATAGGCCTGTAATTGACCCCAACTATGAGAGACAAAACGAGAAAACAAATCCCGGAAAAACACATTGTCTGATTTGGAAAGAATGTATTTGCAAAAATTATGGTGGAAAATAAGTAAATTTTGGGCAAAAACAATGACAGGTCAAACATTTTCTGTAAGTCTTCACAAGGTTGGCACACACTGTTGCCTTTTATGTTAGCCCATTCCTCCATGCAGATCTCCTTTAGAGCAGTTTGGGGCTGTCAATGGGGCTGGGGCTGTCGCTGGGCAACACGGACTTTTAACTCCCTCCAAAGGTTTTCTATGGGGTTGAGATCTGGAGACTGGCTAGGCCACTCCAGGACCTTGAAATGCTTCTTACGAAGCCACTCCTTTGTTACCCTGGCGGTGTGTTTGGGATCTTTTGTCATGCTGAAAGACCCCAGCCACAGGGTCATCTTTAATGCCCCTTGCTGATAGAAGGAGGTTTGCACTCAAAATCTCACGATACATGGCCCCATTCATTCTTTCATGTACAAGGATCAGTCATTCCTGGTCTCCTTCGCCAGAGAAAAGCCCAAAGCATGATGTTCCCACCCCCATGCTTCGCAGTAGGTGTGGTGTTCTTTGGATGCAATCAGCATTCTCTCTCCTCCAAACACAATGAGTTGTGTTTCTACCAAACAGTTTTATTTTGGTTTCATTCTGATCATATGACTTCTCCAATACTCTTCTGGATCATCTAAATGCTCTCTAGCAAACTTCAGATGGGCCCGGACATGTACTGGCTTAAGCAGGGGGACACATCTGGCACTGCAGAGTCCCTGGCGGCATAGTGTGCTACTGATGGTAGCTTTTGTTACGTTGGTCCCAGCTCTCTACAGGTCATTCATTAGGTCCCACCATGTGGTTCTGGGATTTTTTCTCACTGTTCTTGTGATCATTTTGACTCCGTGGGGTGAGATCTTGCATGAAGTCCCAGATGAGGGAGATTATCAATGGTCTTGTATGTCTTCCATTTTCTAATTATTGCTCCCACAGTTGATTTCTTCACACCAAGATGGTGCAGGGCTACAGTTTTGTTGCTGGTGTCCTTTGACAGCTCTTTGGTCTTCACCATAGTGGAGTTTGAATTGTGACTATTTGAGGTTGTGGCACATGGTAACTGGCAGGAGCCCCATTTCACTTTTTGAACCAGGGCCGAAGAACTTCAAGTTACGTCTCTGCTTGCAAGTTTTGTACATGTGAGATATGTGGTGGCAGCAAGAACATTCCAACGGGGAACATGGAGGTTCAGCTGGCGGGGGGTTTAGTTTAGGGGGCAGGGGTGGGCGGGCCGCTACGAACCGGGAAACCCTGGGGGGGCCCCAAAAAAACCCCCTTGACACATAAGAAGCCCACCGGTATTTAAATGGAAACATTTTGATGGGGCTCCTTTTCCTTTTTTTTGCACCGGGGACCCAAAAAACTTAAACTTACGCCCTGCGGGCCCGGGGACTAAAAATAGGGGGCAGCCCTTTTGGTGGCAGGAGAATATGCTAATGGAAAAATGGGGTTCCGGTTCGAAAAGTTTAGGCAGCAGCATCTTTGGGGTGGCAGCAAAAAAACATGGGGTGGGGAACATGGGGTTTACGTTTTCGACAAATTAGCCCGGCCCGTACCTTTTGGTAGCAGCAAAACATCCCAATAAAAAACATTACGGGGTGAGGAAAATTTTGTAATTTCGATAAAGAAGAGTAAATGGAACAGCCAGTGGAACAATTCGTAAAAAAAAATTTGGCTCTAAGATGACAAAAAAAAAAAAATTGAAAGGTAAAAAAATTCTTTTCCTTTCAATGGTTTAACTGAAAAGTGGGGGACAACTTGCAATCAGGGGGGGAGAAAAAAAGGGAAATGTGAAAGCGGACTAGATTAGATGGTACCATTGGTGACAGGAAGAATATGGCAGTGGGATACATGGAGGTTCCAGTTCGACAAGATTAGGTGGCAGTACCATTGGTACTGGTTCAGGATAACAGGACTTAGTCTTTTGGTGGTATTACGGGTAAGGAAATTTAAAAAAAAAAGATTTGGAGGGCAAACAAGGTGGAGGAGAAAGAGTTGTATCCCATTGCTCATAAAGGGTATACGGGTGTTATTTAAAAATTTAAATTGGGCCGAAAAACTTGAAAATCAGTTTTTTGGGCCGAAAGAAGAATACAATTTGTATAACAGCGGGCACAGGAACAAGACATGGTTTGTGGGTTTTGTTTAAATGTTTTATTTAAACATTGTCAAGAAGACGGGGCTACATTTTTATTAGTCAGTGGAATGGGGCAAGGGGCAAAAAAATTGGTCAGGACCCACGCTTGATTCATTTTTATAAAATGTAAATGATCCACTTTTGTCGGGGAAATATGGATACGTTTGTCATTTTATAAACCCCACCAGCTGGCAAAAGTGTCTTTTCCAAGTAAGGCTGGCCGCTGGACAGGATAAAAATTCTATTTGGGTTTTCAGCAAATCAACCCTTCATCAGTTTGGACATCCAGCAGTTGAAAAGGGGCCCAAATAAGTCCAAAAACAAATTTTTGGGTTTAGCCGCAGGGGAATCCTGGACCATGGTCTTAAGGAGGTCTCCCGGGGTGTTTGAAAGTGCCGTGCCCTTGGGAGGTGTTTGGGGAGGTGGTTAAAAAACGATTGCCAAATGTACCCAGTAGATTTTGCCACACTGCCTGTGCGGTTATTTGCCATTTTTTACTGTGCCGCGTTTCGCTTTTTTTCCCCCGTGACATTAGGATGTGAAGACGCAAAAAAATGTCCCCGAGTTTGGGGCAATTTAGTACGTCCAAAATCCCGCATTCTACTGTCAATTCTGGGGGGGAAGGAAATTTCTACTTTTTTTTTGTAACATGGAAACACAGAGCGTGGTTTACGCATTTAAACGCTTGGGTTTATTTTTATTGCCTTTATGCTTGGGTCATGGGTTTCCGGGAATGTAGGGACCAAGCACCATGGTGAGATGTTTCCGGGGTTTTCCAAGATTGGGTTTAGAGGGACTAACGGGGTATTTTCCCGCTCTTCTTCCCCCCGTAATCTGTGCCAACCTCTTCCCCTGAAAGGGAATAAGTACCCTTTTTGGGATCCATCCCTGGGCCCCCTCAATTTTCCCCCACTTTCCCCCATCCTGACTTTCACCCAAAAGCCCCGATAGCCTCCCTGCCCTCTACTCTGTTTATGGAAAAGCCCCCTCCCCGCTCTGACCTAAACCAACCCCCCTAAAGAAGACCTTTTACAATTCCCAAAAATTTTTGGTCTTTTACATTAAACCCGGGGAGTAAGGCTCTGTTTTTCCCCCTCCCTTTATTTACTGCCCGAGACCGCTGGCCCCCAGACTTGTTCCCCGTTTTAAAAAATAATAGAAAAAAAAATTAAAACTGCTGACAAGGGGGATCGTCCCGACTGAACCCCTTTTTTGGGGACTCTTCAAAATGCCAAAAAGGAAAAATGCAGAGACCTTTCCCCGTCTCCACTCTCTAGGGTCAACACCCTGAGGTCCGCACCACTGTTAGTCGGGTATGCCCCCCATTTCAACTGCATAATGAAATTTCGCTGCTGCCCCCAATTTGCTGGAGCATTTGGAAGGTGGAATTCCAGCGTGTTTCCACATTTTTTCCACATATTAGAGGTTTTAGGGAAGGTCCAATCAAACCCGCAATGTGCCATCCGCTTAAGCAAAGGGGGGCCTGCCGGGAAATGTGGGGCTAAAAAATGTCCCAAAAGATCCCCATTTTCAGGGGGGAAAAAAGGATAAGTTTGTCAGTTTTTTTTACCCCCCCAGCTGTGCTACTTGTGCATTCCGAGATAACTCTGGCTGCTGGGCAGGATAAAACTTCTATGGCATGTCGAGCAAGCTCAGGCCATTCATCCAGTTTGGACATCCAGAAGTTAAATGGATCCAGACTAAGTCCAAAACCATCAAAAACACCGCTGCCAGCTGAACCTCCATGTTCCCTGTTGGGATGTTCTCGCTGCCACCAATAGTACTGCCATCTAATTTAGTTGAACCGAAACCTCCATGTACCCTATTGGCATGTTCTCGCTGCCATCAATGGTACTGCCGTCTAATCTAGTCGAATCGGAAGCTCCATGTTCCGCATCGGCCTGTTCTTGCTGTCACCAATGGTACTGCCGTCTAATCTAGTCAAACTGGAACCTCCATATTCCTCATTGGCATGTTCTCACTGCCACCACTGCCACAGCCTGATATCAGGCTGAAAAGATGTCAAATATCTGCCGCAGCCCCGTTCATACATGCCACCCAAGGTGTCTGAGTGAAAGGTAGTCAGGACCAAACCTGTGTCTACTGAGTGCTCAGCTGAGCAGGATTTTGTTTCTCTGTTTCACCTGAATGTCAGGCCTTTTTGTTTTATGCCATTTTCTTATAAACCCAGCCAGCGCCTGGACTTTGGACAGTCTCTGTAAAAGCCCAAGCTGCCAACCTGATCCTGATGCTAATCTCCACAATTCAAACACTATATACACTTTTTTCTATTTTTACCGATTGTCCTGGTTATTGTTCAACACCCTTTTCAGAAAACAATCATATTGAATTTATTGACTCTCTTGGACTCCAGGACAAAGAATTACTATAACCGTTTAACTAGAAACTTTTCATGTCATTCCACTTGAACAACTTGCAATAGGGAATAATTCACTTCTTAATATCAAAAAACATACAATATGTCTAGAGAACAATTCACTTCTTAGTACTGAAGATATTTAATGCTATAGTTTTTGCACTGAATTATGGATTTGAACACGTGTGAGCCAATTGCCTTTGTTGGATAATCAGTGATACGTTGGAGTTGAACTGTTCCTTGAATATTAAAAGTCGCTTTTATGAACCGACATTTCTTTTATTCTATGTAAAATGGCTGATACATTCATTTGTCTTTAAATTCAACTCATGGATATTGAACTTTTTGGGGACATGTATGAAACTTGACACTGACACGCCAGTTCTAAATCAGTATAGAAGAGCATAGAATGTGACAGTATGGGTATGCTTATTTTGGGACCCATTACACCAAGTATTGAGAGCGTACTGCGCTCTAATATGGGCAAAATGCGCCCCAATCAATACATTAATCCACAGTACTCATAGAGAACTATGGATTACGCCTGCAAGCGGGGAGATAATTGACATGTCATTTATTCACGGCGCTTGCGCGCCGCGAGTAATGATCGTCAAGCTGCTGGCCCCCCCGCATCGACGGGAGCTCCTAAACACTCGGCATAATTGCGGGGCATACTGTATGCCCTGCAGTTAAGCCGTGTGAGCATACCCTATGATTGAACCTGTCATATGTGGGTTTATAAATCTGGAGTGTGCTATGCCTTGCATAGCATTACATATCTTTGTCTCATATCTTTGACACATATCTTTGTCTCATATCCTTGGCACATATCTTTGTCTCATATCTTTGGCGCATTCAAAAGTGCCTGGTCAAGTTTTGATGTACAACAGTTCATACATCTATAGAACAGGGCTACTACAGTTTTTACCACAAGATATGGCAAAATCCTGGTGTAACCCTATGCATACATGTCACCTTTTATTTCTTGGACATTTGGGGTGACATGTATGGACTTGGCACAGACACGCCAGTTCTACATAGTTTTAGAGTAGTATAGAATGTGCCAGTATGTATGAACATGTACTACAGTGGCAGGAGCGTAGCTAGAGACTCATGGGCCCGGGTGCAAAACTTCAGCTTGGGGCTCCCCTACCCCCAGACACCGTCTGTTGATCAATACTTTTCATCACGACGGAGGTCTGCGGTGTAGCGCGCTACAGAAAATTGTGAAAGAAATTGTGAAGTTTATGCTGAACAGTTCAGGTGACATTTATCTGTATTCTGCGGGTCAGTAATTATACAAGGGTCACATTATCACTATATAGTGACTAATACAACCATAATGTTACTGACTAAACCAGTATATCAAGACCGATAATACCAATAATAACAATATACTGTACAAGGACCTAATAATACCGCCATATATCAATACTGTATAACGACTAATACAACCCTACTGTCACTGACCAAATCAATGTATCAAGACTATTAACAACAATATACAAGGACCAAATACTACCCAACAGCATGACAACATACTGTTTCTGAATATAAACCATACTCTGAGACCGCTATTACGGCCATACAGTGGCTATACAGTGGTAGATAGCAGTTGTACACAGGCTTTGCAGACTGTATACTACCGACATACAGTGCCCATATAGCGGTAGATAGCAGTTGTATATAAACTCTGCAGACTGTATATTACCGCCATACAGTGACCATATAGCGGTAGATAGCAGTTGTACACAGGGCTGGATTTCTAGCTGATGCTGCCCTAGGCACCAAGACCGAATACGCCCTATTTTGGTAGTAAAAGGTTTTATTTTATCCTTTAAGCTAGATTCACACAACTAATTTATGTGCGTTTCGAAGTTTTACACGACATTTTATGCATCAAAATACACATGAAAAAAAACTTAAAAACGCATGTAAAGTATTCCATAGACTTGAATGGCTAATGATGTTTTTTATGTATTACATGAGGAGTTACTTAATACATAAAGAAATGTGAGTGCATGTCCATTTTCTATGGGCCACACATAGTAAGACTGTCTTTATTGCCCATAGCGCCCAATCAGAGCTCAGCTTTTATTATATATAGTGCTCTGGAACAATGAAAGCTGCGCTGTGATCGGTTGCTATGGGCAACAAAGACAGTGCAATCTGAGTGTAAGGCCTCGTTCACACAGCTTATTTGGGCACAGATTGGCGCCGTACTCCGCGCCGGATTTGTGCTGCAGTACGGCGCCAATCCGTCCCTGTCATTACGGTAATCCATGCTTCTCATAGAAAAACAGGGGATTCCGTCGTCCTCCCCGCTCGGCGAATCCGCCGGGCGGGGAGAAAGTGACATGCACATTATCCAGGCACAATACGCGCCATGGATAATGGAAGTCTATGGGGCCGGGGAGCGGCGCCCCCGCCGTGCTCCGGCCCCGCCCCCATCCCGCCCCTTATTCACGGCGGATTTGTGAGCTCAATACGGCTCACAAATCCGTTGGGAATAAGCCGTGTGAACACGGCCTAAAACAAGCGACATATGTAGTAGAAATTCAAGGTCAGTTGTTGGATTTCTGCTGCATTGAAGAAACATGCCGTTTGGCCATAGTTGGGCAAATGTCTATTTTGAACTACGTTTCCTCTATTTTATGTTTGTATATTTGTTTTCTTCCCTACACATGTAGTATATACAAACATGAGACAGAGCAAACATCGTCCAAAAGAGACTACATTTGACATAAAGCTTCACTGTGGTGTGTGTTAGGAAACCTTTTTCACAGTATGTCAACAGATACCTGCATTGTAGCCCTGAAACATAGTATGAATGGGGTCTTACACATAAATAACAAAATAAGCAACATATATACACACACACAGCTATGCATTATATAGCATATATACAAAATCAAACATACAGTGTATACAGACACACCAACACACATGCAGATTTACTTAAAGAGAAGATTATGCCCCCCTTGCTGAGGACAGCACAAGCTAGTGACAGACCTTCTGTTTCCCGCGCTGTGTCCCTTATTCTGTAAGATGCTGTAGTTTCAGAGCATTTAATGCTCAACGTTATTGCTGAATGTACTTGCAGAGTCTGCAGCTGTACAGACATCTCACCTAAGAGAAGATAGCGATGGTTTATTACTAGAGATGGCCGAAAT
>JAODAL010039998.1:0-37408 GCA_025379985.1 Phyllomedusa bahiana
CCCCTTTTAAAATTTCCTGGGGGCCACAATTTTTTTAAATTTTTTTAAAGAAGGTTGGTCTTTTTCGGCTGGGAAAAAAAACCGTTTTTTTTTGGGTGATTTACAGGGTGTCCCCTTTAAAAATTCTTGTAATCCCAAAAATCTGCAAATCTCTATTAACTAAGTTCTAGATCAAGCTAAAGTAGAGTGTCTCTTGAAAAAATAGAATAATTTTTCGTGAGTGTTTGCACAGGGCGAGCCCCGGGTTTTTTCCTTTGGACTGAAACAAATTGACGGGAAAAAGTGTTGTATGTAAAACGAGGTCATGTATTTTTAAACCCAATCGCAACCATCACACCCCAGTATGACGTCGCACCACATCCACCCTGCTCTTTTGAAGTGATTTGTGGCGCCAAAGACGGGAAAGGCCGAAAAGGGTGTATTAATAGATTATGCACAGATTTTAACCTAAATTATCGCGTGATCAAAAAAATGTCAACGTAAATACCTGCCGTTTTCAACTTTGTCGTAATAATGAACACTATTCCCCCTAGCAACCAATCAGATTTCCCCCTTATATTTTATTAGTGCTTGAAAGAATGAAACGGGCGTTTGGGGGGTTTGTTATGGTCAAAAAGAAAAAATCTTAGACCCGGCAGTTTTTTTTTATATTGTCCCCCCAAATGTGTAATGTCTAGTTTGTCTGATCTTATGCCCCCTCAATTGTAAAGTGCTGCGCAATATGTTGGTGCTATATAAATATTATTACTATTATTTTGCATATTGTGCAAAAAATATAATAAACTACATAAAAGGATTCACGTCGTCCTATCTTTGATTTTTATGAAGCTCTATATACTGGAGAAAAAAATTTTAATTTTGGGGAATATTTAATAGGTAAAAGGAGGGGAATGAAAAACTGTGCACCTGCATTTGCTACACTTGAAAAAACATAAAGTGTTAAGTCATGAGGTAAAAGGTTGTTCCATGGCAAAAAGGCTAAGTGACAATTTAAAAAACCCCTGTGGGGAGTTTAACCCCCAATACATTTCCTCCTTCTTTAAAAACTCAGGAAAAATGTCTCCGTTTGAGAAATTTGGAAAAATTTTTTTAAGGATATTGACTACATGTTTGTATTCCGACCTAAGTGGTGAAATAAAGGTGACTGAATCACTGTCATCTGAACGCTTTATCTGATCAGCATTTGGGCTCAATAGGGAAGATTGCATTCTGGTATGTACAGGAGTTCTAGCTCTTTGTAGAGACCACTCAGGGTATCTTCTTGTTTTCAGCCTATCCTGAACCCAAAGGGCAAAAAAAAAAAAAAAAAAAAAATTTTGGTTTTTTTGATATCTCTCCAACTGGAACCACCTTAATTGTGATTGTCTTCTACCTATGGACCCTACAATTCCAACACTTTATTTGTTGCCGAAGATTCACAAAAATGAAAAAAATCCCTTCAGGACGTCAAATTATTTTGGGTAAGAACAATTTATGTGAGCCTATTTGTAAATTCATTGACTTCCTATTACGACCATTTGTGGAGATTTTACCATCTTATGTCAAGGACTCTTCGGACATTTTGAGAAAAATGGAGGGTGTTCAATTAGAATCAAATATGTTGATTGTAACATGTGATATTGAATCACTGTATACATCCATAAGACATTCAGATGGTTTAGAAGCAGTTTGCATCTTTCTTTCAACCTCTAATTTTGATTCAGATTTGTGTGATTTTATTTTGACCAGCCTTGAGTTTATATTGACTCATAATTTTTTCATATTTCGTGAATCTTTTTGTGTTCAATCACAAGGGACAGCGAAAGGAGCGTGTTGTGCACCCACATATGCCAACTTATTTTTAGGTTGCTGGGGGATAATTTTTTTTTTTACTGATCCTCCATCTTTAGTAGAAAAAGTGCAATCATGGAACAGATATATCGATGATGTGATTATGATATGGCATGGAGCAATATTGGAACTTGAACAATTTATGTCTTCTCTAAATAGGAATTCAGTCAATATGAAACTCACCTATAAGTATGGAGGGACACAAATGGATTTTTTGGATATTACATTTCAGATTGATGATTTTGGAATTGTCCATATTTGTTCAGGAAGAAAACTGCAGTTAGTTCTCTTCTTCATGCAAGTTCATCACATCCACGTAAACTTGTTGAAAACATATCGATGGTCGCATTTTTACACTTAGTGTTTGAGTATGTTTGAATCTCTACTTTTGAAAATAAATCCAAAGAACTTGCTCTGAGATTTAAGAATAGAGTTTACAAAGAAAAATGGATTTGCAATGGATTAGAGCGAGCAAGAAAGATGGAGAGGAATCAACTTTTGATGGAAAAGGATTAAAGAGAGCGCAAACTGAAACAAGATGGCGAAATATTGGGACATATTATTGATGGATCCCATTTTGGCTTGATATATTCCTCACTATCCATCTATTACATATCGCCGTTCAAAGAATCTTCGTGATATGTAAGTGCGGAGTCACTATATGGGTGTAGAGTCGGAAAAGTGCTTTGGATCGAAGGGCCCTAGATGGGGATGCACCTCATGTAGGCAATGTGTTTCCTGTTAAAATGTGGATAATGTGGAATTTTTCTTTGATCAAGAAGGTGGTACCAAATTTCGTATTACTCATTCAATTAACTGTGATACAGTTGGAGTAATTTATTTGGCACAGTGCCCTTGTGGATTTAAATATGTGGACTTAACATCAAGACCTTTTAGAAAGAGGATTTGTGAACATATCTTGGGAATTTAAGCTGCGAAAGGTGAGCTTGATGTACATAATCTCAAGACCACTCTCAAGAACATTTTAAAATGTTCCATGATTGTGATACTAAAGGACTTAGGTTTGTTGGTATTGAAAAGGTCCTTTTTTAGTAAACAGGGGAATTGGAAATAAGTTCTTGCGTAACGGGAAATTCATCGGAGTTATACCACAGGTACAGCTGAAAATGAAGCAATCCGTTTTGTACCCTTTTTGTAATGTTATCCATTATTTTTATACTTTTTAACTGACGTGTTTTGTATATTTTTAATGTTTTTTATTTAAACACTAATGTTTCTCCTTTTTTTCTTTTGAGGTTCTGATGTTGATATTCGGTTGTATACTGGATGGTATTTTATGTAAGAGAGTGGATGAAAGAGAGAAGAGGGGAAGAAAAGATAAAAGAGACTATATGTTTGTTTTATGTTGCACTTCTTGGATTGTTATTTTACACTTTATTATCATATTGGCATATATTGAAGTTAAGTACTTTTTCACTTGGATTAAATTGTTTTGTATTTTGGCAATTTTTTATTGCTTTGTGATTTGGCACGTTTAAATTGTATTATCTAGAGAAATTTGCACATTGTATATTTTGGGATTTTTCCCTTCTTGTATTTATAATTGGTATATTGGTATTCGTTTTTTATATTGCACTATGTGTGTATTTGATGTAATTTATGGTTATATATGTGGACTTTTTATTTTTTTATTTTTTTATATATTGATTTAGTTTTGATATTCATATCTTCTTTGTATGTGTCTATGTAATAAATTTTAGCTCTTTCTTTCTTCGTTTCTTTCCTTTTTGGTATCTTCTGTTCAATTTGTGGTCTCCGGTCGCCAATTTATGTGGGCCACCATTTTTGGTGTGTTCTGATCTAATTGTGCATCTATTTGGTCTTCCCACATTTTCCCCAACCTTGGTTGAACTTGATGGACACGTGTCTTTTTTCAACCGTACTAACTATCTAACTATGTAACGTCTTCATATAAGGATTTCGCCATGTTTGCTGTGTCTATTTACTGCACATGCGCTGGCCACTGATGCCGTGCTGGTGCATGCGCATCTATACTCTTTGTCTCGTATTGATGGCGTCGTGCGGTTCCCGGCGTGCATGTGATGGAGTCAGTAGTGACATTTGAGTTATTTTATCTACCAGGACCACAAGGTAAATGAATTTATTATTTACAGCTGTCCACTCTTTTATTCTATTGGTCATCTTAGCTTTTTAAGAGGGGTGAAGTTTGCTTAGTGTTACCCCCTGACGAAGCCAGGTGCAAAGGAAATGTACGTTGGGGGTCTTCCTGTGCCTCCACTGGGTGCGTATATTTTCTAATTAGGGTTGACTATAGGTGTATGTATCATTGGGCATTATGTATTATGTATATAATGTTTGTTATGTCATTGATGTACACTACCTAGTGTATGGCTGTGTCCTGTGGCACCAACATTTTTAGCTTGATGTATTTTGTCTATGTATTTTTCTTTGCAATACTTTTTGTTATTATGTGTTTTTTGAGGAATGAATAACGTTTTTGTATTTTTGGGATCTTTGGTGGTAGTTTGTGTACTGGCGTATAGTTGATTTTGGATTACTACCATGAATTATTATTGATTTGTGTATTGGTGTAATTATCTTAATAGTATTGTGTGTATGACAGCTGGAGGCAGGTAGGATCATATTGGGTTTTTTTTTTTATATGGAACAGGGAAGTTGTTACAGGATTATTGTCAATATTACAGGTTAATTCAATATCCAAAAAGGATATCTTAGACATTTGCAGAGTATTGTATTAAGTCTGGTACGGATGACACTCCAACACTCCAGATGATGAGAATATCATCTATATAATGTCCATAACAGACAACACTCTCCATGCAGATATTATTGGTGCTATAAACAAACTCCTTCTCCCACCATGCCATATATAAATTAGCCAGGGAGGGGGGAAGCTCACACCCATAGGGGCCCCTTAAATCTGAAGAAAGAACTGAGAATCAAAGCAAAAATAATTGTGTTTGAGTTAATACTGCACCACTCCCCAGGTATACTCAATGGCTGTATTTGTATAGATATTATATAGATAGGGTATTATTTATCTTTTTAGGCAGTGCCTTTTTCTTTTGCGTAGATATATTTTTGGATATTGACATTTTTATCATAAAATTCTACACATGGATCTTGGCAACATTAATAAATCACAAATAATTGCAAATTGCACACTGAGATCTGCAGAAATTTTTGATATTACAGATGAGCCATCTAATGAAACCACAGAATACAAAGCTCCACTCAATAAACTGGAAAAAACTTTCTCTCAAGAACTTCGCACCTTACAAAAATATGTCACCAAAAATATGACCCCATGAGGAAAAAGCCAAAATTTAAACTCAATGATGCGCATCAACTGGAGTGGAGCAATATTTTATTCAATTGTTTAATACAGCTAATGGTTCTGGTCATCAAATACGAGACTGAAAAATTGGAGATCATCCAAGCCGAAATCCAGGACATTGAATCCTCCTAGTCACACTTTAAAACATTATTCAGCTCCGATGCCGGGTCTGACAAAATGCTAACATCATTATCTGAATTGGAGGATGACAATGTTCAAATCAAGAAAAACAAATTTACTCAGGATTCAGAGGATTGCAACACTGGCAATGTAGATCACCCACAATACCATAGATCAGCGGTGTAGAAAAAAGCAACATAGTATGTTTCAATTTGTATGAAGCAGCAACTTAAGGCTATGTTCACACGGCTTATTCTGGGACCTATTTCAGCCTGTAATTCGCGACATACTGCGCGAATTATGGGCTGAAATACGTCCCAGTAATTACGGTACTCCACAGTTTTAATAGAGAACTATGGATTACGTCTCCTCTCCCCACTTGCACAATACAGCGAGCGGGGAGATAAGTGACATGCCAATTATTCACGACGTATACGCACGGTGTAATTGCGGGCCGAAGAACGTCCCGCAATTAAGCCCTGTGAACATAGCTTTACTGATGCTTTCATGTGCAGACAAAAAGTGTCATTGACTTTTTCTAATACATATGAGTGAACAAACACAAAAACCTACAGTTCCAACGAGAGGTTTTTCTCAACCAGCGACATCTCTGCTTTAGAAAGTCCACTTAATCCATGTGGTTATTGCACTGACAAACAAAACAAGGCCTCCCATATTAGCTCAGAGTCACCAGGGACCAGCGCAACTTCATATCACTGTAGATCATATCACTAAACCAAAGTATATCCAACAGCGAAATATTGATCTGCCTGGAGAAATGCTAAAAAGGAGGGAAATGCATTGGATCTTCTGAATCCCAACACTTAACCCCAATGGTTTGCATGAAGTCACTGAAGTTATAACCTGATCCAACAATACAAAATAAGAAAGAGGTAGATATATGAGGTAAAGGGTAATCATGTTTATTATAATAAGGAGAAGTTAAAAATATATAAAGTGTATAACAATCTAACTAGTGGTAAAGGAAAATACATAGAATGCTGATGTAACACTCGGTAGTAGATCCTCTGGACCACCGCAAGTGGTGATATAGGCCACGCCAGGGAGCGGAATCTAAGTAGGTCCTGGTAATCACCAGAACCCGCCACAAGGCAGGATGGACTTGCTGCGGGGGGAGTCTACCAGGTCGCTACCCCTGATGTGACTTGCTTGCGGAGACTGTCGAGGTGTAGTGCGGTACAAAATCGGAAGGCAAACTCATAGTCGGGGACAGGCAAGAAGGTCAGGACAGGCGGCAATGGTTCGTGGTCGATGGATAGAGGCAAATGGTACGGTACACAGTATAATAAACAAGCCTCAGGGAACACTTTCTCAGTAGGATAAGAGCGCTAAATATCCGGCAAGGGGATCAGGAAAGGGCAGGCTTAAATAGGGTAGCGTCCGGCTGTAGGAAATTAAATTTAACAGTGTCAGTGCGCACATGCCCAGGAGACAGAGACATTGGCAGGAGCGTGGCCGGGTAAGTAAGGCAGCGACGAAGCAGCAGAGCGCGTGCGCCTGGGACCCGACATGCAGGTTGCGGCACCCCTCGCCACCGGGACACAGGTGCATCTGTGACCCTGAGAGAGGGTCGCAGGGGCACCCGTCGCAGCTGATACACCAGTGAAACCCTCCCAAACATTTTTTAAATTCTTATATATGTATATATATATATATGTAAAGAAAAGGAAGAGAAAGGAAAAAAACAAAAGAAAATTCAATACTGTTAAAAATATTAGAGACCCTTATTACAAAACATGCAGAGCATAGAGACTTGCACCCCATTGCTATTCAGTACGAGTCTCTTGCTGTGCAGATCGTTGACCCAGTCACCTGCTTCTCACTGAGGAGACATCTTCTCTGTTTGTCAATAACCTAGATTTTATGCAGAGAAGAGTTTAAAGGGCTCTGAGTGAAAGGAAAACCTGGACCTGCTGCTCAGTGCAGATCATTAACTCAGCTCCTGTAGCTGCAGAGAGAGAAAGTCTGAAGGATCTCAAAGAAACTGTGAGAAGAGAAATGTCAACAAGAGGATCAACTAGATACAAACCTGTTCCCCCTCCTGTCACTCAGTATCTCTTCTGGATGTGGTCTCACTACACAATGTCAACATGCTGATCCTGCCCTCTAATGCCAATGAGATGATTCTGCTGATCCCGCCCTCTAATGCCAAAGAGATGATTCTGCTGATCCTCTCCTCTAATGCTAATAAGATGATTCTGCTGATCCTGCCCTCTAATACTAATGAGATGACTCTGCTGATCCCACCCTCTAATGCTAATGAGATGACTCTGCTGATCCCACCCTCAAATGCTAATGAGATGCGTCTGCTGATCCCGCCCTCTAATGCTAATGAGATGCCTCTAATGATCCTCCCCTCTAATGCTAATGAGAAGCCTCTGCTGATCCTACCCTCTAAAGCTAATGAGATGACTCTGCTGATCCTGCCCTCTAATGCTAATGAGATGACTATGCTGATCCTGCCCTCTAATGCGATGACTCTGCTTATCCTGCCCTCTAATGCTAGTGAGATGACTCTGCTGATCCTGCCCTCTAATGCTAATGAGATGACTCTGCTGATCCCTCCCTCTAATGCTAATGAGATGATTCTGCTGATCCTGCCCTCTAATGGAAATGAAATAACTCTGATAACCCCACTTTTTAATGCTAATGAGTGCTAATGAATGCCAATGACTCTGCTCATCTTGCAATAAAATGACGCCTGACCCCATCCCTTAATAGTAATGGATTCTGCTCACTCTTTTATCTAATAACTCTGACTGACTCTGTCTCAGTCTATGCAGTAAAGCTCAAGATTGAAATGCATGAATTAGAGTAAGGTAGTGTAAGTTCTCTATCACTTATCGAGGAAACACATTTTTCAGGATTTTCTGTAATTCTTAGATAGTCATATAAAAGTTTTATGTGATCAATATTGGTGTTTCATTTTGAGCGGCCATTTTTGTAGGTTTTATTTGTTTTTGTGTCATTGGCTAATTTAGTACATTATTAAGTATTTGGGTCCAGAAGGTTTTGTTGTGAGTAGGAGGTATATTTTTCTGTTAAAGGTTGTCTCGTGTCTTACCCAAGCCTGTATGCTCCTTTTAGGGCAAATACACAACAAAGAGCAATATCCCCCCTCAATTTGCCATAAAAGAGACCCACTGCTCCTGTTCTGGAAGACTCGAGCTGCCCTTGGATTACAAGGACAGCCATTCATCTGAACAGCTGGCAGTAGAATTGATTCTTGGGGCTGACCAGAGGAGTTAATTCTTAGTGCCCAACAGTGGAGATGATGATTGACGCCCACCAGTGAAGTTCATTTCTGGGGACTCACCATTGGAATAAATTCTTGGTGCCCACCAGGGAAATTGATTTTGGGGTCCACCAGTTAAGTGAGATTCCTCAGGACAACCAGTGGATTCTTGGTGACCACCAATAGAGTTTATTTTTAGGGCCCGCAGGTGGAGTTGATTCTTTCAAAATATCTTTATTAAGTAATACAAAGTTCAGGACATTTCAACGCATGGAATACAGTTCACAGATTATCAAAAAGTTCAAATACTGATATGTTATAGCCTTATCATTCTGTATTACCAGTTTTCAATTTTATATAAAATAACACACTATCGAAAACGAAAATAGTATAAAAGAACATATGCATGTTAGAATCCGCCCGAGCCTTTGTTTTGCGGTCCCAAGTCCGTTCCTGAGAGCTTAAAGTCATATTTCTTTAGAATGTCAGCTTCACTATGCAGGCCATCCAATTGTAACTGACCATAGAGTATGTCAGATTAGATTGCCTTCATTATCATTATAGTTGAAGCTGTCAGACTTATCCTCCTTTACAGCATTAAGCTATTTTGGTAGTGAAAAAAAAAAAGGGTTTCGCATGAACATGCAAACAATATGTAGCATTAGGCTCAAACAAAACACAAACAAATATCAACAAGTGCTCCATTCTCCGGGCCCACCACCGACCCCTGTTTTGACAGTAGGATCATTCCAAATGGCTCCCCTTATTTGACGTTTACATCTTGTCCTACGTTGAAAGGCAGAATTCCTGGTCGCCAGGTATCAAGCTAGGTGTCGAATTCTCAGCTTCTGGACAAATCAAAGCACTAGGTCTCCTAAAGTGGTGCCTCGCCTATTAGTACCTGTTCTTGGAACCATATGGTAAAACTAAAGCAGTCCTTAATGGCTTCTCGTATTCTCTCTGTGGGAGCAAGGGGGATAAACTGCCCCAGACTTCGAAAAAATTTTTGCCATGAGTCTCCTTTTTACCCAGGCCTCTCCCAATCCATTTTTAGTATGTAAGACAATTTTTCTAGAAATCTTGAAAGGGGGCCCATGGACTCATGAATCCACGTGTTTAAAATAGTTTTTGATACCTGCCCAGAAATCATATATAGAAATTTTTCCTGCTTCCCAGTTCGCATGGTGTCACCTGAACATCTATGTGGCCAAATATTGCCCATAGGGGGTTGTTCGGGACATAATTAGTCAGGTGCGTTCTTGTGAATGTCATCACCCGTTCCCAGAAATCTTGAATTACCGGGCAACTCCACAAACAGTGGAATATATCTGCCTCCAGGGCACCGCACCGGAAGCATCTACTGCTCTCGAAAATGCCCATGCGGTATCCCCTAACTGGGTAATGTAACCCTGTGATACATTTTGGAGGGAACATCTCCCAATATCTACTCGAGGCTAAGAATTTACGCTATTAGCCAGTGCTGTAAGTAAGTATGAACCTCCAGACGGGGGTCGTCTCCCGCCCATTTCCCGCGAGAGCCATGGTTGATTCTGAAAAGTCAAGTGGTGCATGTAAACCTTATAATAATGATGGTCCAAGCCCCTTTCCGCCGTGTTTTTTGAGTGGGAGTTTACGTTTTTTACGGATCCCACTCCCCCTGCGTGAAATGTGGCAGTCGCCAAAACATAGCTACGAGCGCTCAAATAAGGGAAAAAGGAACTCCAGCCTCTGGGTATTTAATTTTCAGTTCCTCTAAATTTTAAGACCTTATGCTTTTTGCATCAATTAGATCATAAAACCGACAAGATACCCCCTTTTCCCCCACCTATAAAAATCTTATGTGGGGCCCCCTTTTGGAAGTCTGGATTGCCTATTAGTGTACAAGCATAGAAGCATGGGGGTGTAGTCCTAAGAGTCTCCTCATTTTTTGCCAACCCCGCCACGTTGAAAGACAAGCGGTTAGCCCTGATTGGTTCTGGAATTTTATGTAGGGGCTGATGTATGAAGTTTTGCTAGCGAGATCTTCCCCAAAAATGATTTCTCTGCCTTGGTGTCCGTGTATACTGAAGTATTTTTCAGCCAATCTGCCGCCATACGAATCAGTGCGGCCACATTGTACGCTCGAATGTTCGGAAAATTTATACCCCCATTGTCCCTGGGCTGCTGCAAAATTATCAAAGGAATCCGAGGCCTCCTACCACCCCAAACAAATCGGCGAAAGAGCGCATTCAGCGTATTTCATCTTTGCGCCTGATATAATTTGGAGGGGAAAGCAGGGGGTACAGTAATTTGGGAAAATTCTACTAATTTGATAAGGTTTCCCCCTACCCACATAAGACAACGTAATTGCCTCCATGCATGCAGTCTGGATTTTTAGCGAGGTTATAAAAAGGCGTAATGTTGTCTTTATACAGGCTAGCAGGAAGCCTTGATATCGATATTCCCAAATAAAGGGGATCTTAGCAGTAACACCAATGAACGGGTAAGTGATGTCCACATAGGTCTTGCTGGCCCTTTAAGTAACATGGCGTTTGTTTTATCCATGTTGATATGGTACCCCAAAGGGATCCTACCTCCCGCAGCCCCCGCAGCAATTCCTGTAAATTGTGTCTTGGATTTTTCAAAATCACCAGCACATCATCTGCAAAAGCCACTATTTCTAAGATCAGGGAGTCGCCCCGATTCCCATCCACGGCCAATCTGGGCTTTAGATAGTACAACAACATCAAGTGCGAGATCAAAGAGCAATGGAGACAGCGGACAGCCTTGCTTGTGCCCCTAAACATATCTATTGGGGAGTTAAATAACCCATTAATTAAAAATTGGTAGATGAGCCTTCTTGATGTAAGAAATGGAAGTTTCTGAAGACGGGCCAAAATTTTCTTCTCGACAAGGTAAGCAGAAAGAAAGGGCCACGAAACCCTGTCGAATGCCTTTCGGCATCTAAGCTCAAAGCATCAAGATATCCGAAGAAGTTCCAGGCCTTCACCGTTGCCCCCACCACCGTCCGAATATTTTTAACTGCCTGGCGTCCCTGTACAAAGCCTCTCTGCGCTGGATGTGCTATTTTCAGGAGGAATGTCTGGAGGCGAGTCGCCAATAAACTTTTGTCAAGAGCTTATAATCACTATTGAGTAGGGCTATTGGGCGATAGTTTTTAACCAGGTGTGATCTTTGCCCCGGGTTTTGGGGGTAAAACGTACATGATTCCGAAAATAGCTCCATTGCTCCTTGATCCCGATAGATAGCATTATATAAGCTAGTCAATGTTGGCGTCACGTCAACTGAAAGGAGTTTATAAAATTCATTACCATATCCGTCCGGCCCAGGCGATTTCTTATTGGGTGAGGATGCTATGGCCTTCCTCACCTCCTCCTCCGTGATTGGACCATCCAAAAAGGCCCGTTGTTCTGCATTAAGGCCCGGAAGGGATCCGGTATCTAGGAATGAATTTATCTGGTCCATGTGGAGTTGATTCTTTGGGCTACCCTACAGCTACTGTACATGTGCACATGCCTCATGTTTTCTGCCTCTCTTTTTCTGCCCTTCACCCTGAAAAATTTGCCCCAGGCCTGGGCTGTCTAGGAGCCCACCAAAGGTTTCCCCTGCTTTCCTGTGGGCCAGTACGAGTCTGACTGTCATCATACATATCACACAAAAACATAATGAGCAATACAATCTAAAGTTTATTGATTCTTAGTAGTTGGAGACTAGAGTGATGCATGATATGGGGTAGTAAGAAAATCTGCAAGGTTTTATTGCAGAATTTATGGATCAGACGTCTCGAGTGATTCATATATTTCATCTACTGATAAGTGGTCACATGATTCTATAAGACAATTGACTTTCTATGCAAGTCCTGGATCATCTCCAACACGGAGAGCCGTGCTCCTGGTGATGGGTAACACTCATTACATCAGTGGGAGAATTCCTAATTATTAATTCACACCCACCCCCTTGGATTTATAAGATCTGATCATTGTCCACTCCACATAAAATCTTCCTATGTCTCATCACTGTGAGCCTCGAATCGTAGAGAATTGTGGGACTTTGTTTTCCAAGGGTTGGAGTGTTTCTTCCAGAGTAGAATTAATATTGTTATCTTTTTATGGACTGAGCGGAAATAAATAATCCTGGGCTTTTTGTTAACTGTAAAATAAGAAGTTTTCAGGCCACCAAAAAACGTGTGGTGACTTGAAAAATCCTATCAGGCGGACACCTGGAAAGAAATTGTTCCTTAGTAGCAATAATGTGACATGACATGTGTGACATGTATGAATCCTGGTGCTGACAAGCCAGTTCTAAATAGCTTTAAAGTAGTATATAATGCACCAGAATGTATGAACCTGTTCATCTGCAGGTCGTACATGCAGCAGCAGTCTAGTGCCACTACAACAAGTCTGGCTCAGGCACCACCTTTACCCTGGTCTGTTCTTCTGCAGGTCATAAATACAGGGCAAATTTAGAGCCAATACTACAAGTCTGCCTCAGGCACCACCTTTACCCTGGTCTGTTCTTCTGCAGCTCATACATACAGGGCAGTGTAGAGCCAATACCACAAGTCTGGCTCAGGCACCACCTTTCCGCTGGTCTGGCTGTTCTTCTGCAGGTCATAGAAACAGGGCAGTCTAGAGTCAATACCACAAGTCTGGCTCAGGCACAACCTTTACCCTGGTCTGTCTGTTCTTCTGCAGGTATTACATACAGGGCAGTGTAGAGCCAATAGCACAAGTCTGGCTGAGGCACCACCTTTTTCCTGTCCACTATACTAGACATATCATGTGACAGAGGTGAAGCTATTTTTGAGAGATAGGAGACAAGTTTTTTCTAATCCTTAACAAACCATTTAAGAAACCAACATGTCATGGAGATAATGTCTGTGGTTTTATCAGCTCCAAATTTTAATATATTTTCTATTAAATCTCTGCAGAAAACATAATTTTACTGGTCATTTTTTTATCATTATTTCAGCTAAGTTAGATTATGATCTATAAGTAGTAAATTCATGTGGCCATCTACTTATTGTAATCCTCCTGGGTAACCATCAAGTGGTAATGGGAGACACCTTTCCACATTCCCCTGATTTCAGTCTCGAAACCAAACAGGGTCCGGACTCTTGCCTTGTAAGGGACATCTATTTCCGCTTTTGTCACAGAAGCCACCATTTTGATGGCTTTACCAGCCTCCAGCTCTACATTTGTGCTTGATGAAAAGGTGACCTGTAGAAGACAAAGGAAGTTGAAAAGATACTTAGTCACCATTGACTATTATTAATATAAAAAGAAGAAAAGTAATAATTTTCCAGTGTCTGGTATTTTGGTGGCTTTTAGTAGATGTAGTGCAAGGAAGGAAAATCAAGATTGAAGGTTTTTTTTCCACCATACATACTGATGGAATATCGATAGGGTATGGGACCCACAAATATCTCGAGAACGACCCCGAAACATCTCTGTTTTGAATGAAGAGGTGGTCGGATCTCTCCTATTGACTTTAATGACTTACATGGAATCAATGGAAGAGTTCCAACTACCTTTTTATTCAAAACAGAGAGGTTTTGGGTCTCATTCTTGAGATAGCCGAACAAACTGCTCCACATACTCAATAATCCCATAGGACAAAATGGTAAATCATTCGCAAGTGCGACCGACTCTCCGTTATGGCAGATACCTTCAGGGGCCCATACCCAAGATGAGTGTGGGTCCCAGATTGAAGCCACACCTATCAGATGTTGATGGCATATCCTATTGATATGCCATTGATATATGTGGTGGGAATACTTCTCTAATGAAAAATGTAAATAATTTGGTTTGGGTGAAAATGGAGTGAAGGACAAGAAAGGAGAATCCTTGGACAAATCAATTTGTAAAATTCTGCTACAGAATTATGAGAATATCAACACAGGACATAAGAAGAACAGCAACCATCTAGAAGATAAACCTGAAGATAGAAACAGAAGACAAATTACTTTGTCATATGGGATCTGAGACCTGTACACTATATATTAATATTACTTACCTTCTTCTGCTCTGATTATTTATGACTAATAAAGCAGCCTGACCACATCATGGTCAACAGGTTGCGTCATCTTAGCTTATGAATTATTTCCAGAAGCTTCAATGTATGCTCATGCTCCTGACGCTAGTCATCCCCTGAGCTGTTGGTTGTGTCCTTGTCTTGATGTATTTTACATTACTCAGTCCAGTTCTCCTCTGACTTATTCCCTCAGCTTTATCCCAAACTACATTTTTGACTCAACCATCAACTCCATAGTGTTTAATATTAGCTACAACACTAGCTGAAACTCATGATCTTGTCTACAGCTGTCAACTTCTGCTGGATGTCTTAATTTTTACCCTTCCACCCTCCTCTGGTTCATGCTGCTTTGTTCTTGGCCCCCACCAGCATTTCAAGACTACTCTTAGTACCATGACTTGGAAATATCCTTAAACAAAGTCCAGACCTCCTTGCTGGAGTTAAGGGTAAAAGCTACACTTCAACAGACTCTTTATTCTGATGTATTTTCTGTAACTTGGTTAAAGGGGTTTTCCCACAAAGTAAAGTCTGCTGCACAGGTTATCTCACAGCTAGCTGAGAATGGGAAGGGTGGTGCTTGCGATTGTCCACCTCATTCTTTGGGAGCTCCAGAATAAAGCCAAGTGCACAAACTCAGCTATATCTGGAGCTTCTATATAAGTGAGTGGAAGAGATGGCCACAAGCACCACTCTCCTCACTCTCATGCTCGATTGTCTCGCAGCTGGCCAAGAGCCAACCTGTGCAGCAGACTTTACTTTGCGGGAACACCCTTCTAACCAAAAACAGAAAATACATCAGAGTAAAGTGTCTATGGTAGTCTAGTTTTTACCCTTATCCCCAGCAGCTCATGGTCATGGTGCTTAGAGTGGTCTTGAATTACTGATGAGAGTGAGGACAACACCAGTATGGACTCCATAGAGGATGGAAGACTTAGGTAAAAATGGAAAAATCCAGAAGAAGCTTAGAGCCGACCTGTGCAGTGGATTTTACTTGAAGTTACTTTAAGTTCTTATCGAGCTTTGTTTCTCAGTTGAAGCCTCAACTATGTCTCTGACTCAAACTTCAACTCAAATTTCAACTGTGGCTAAACCCCATGATGTTGTCTACAATTGTCAACTTCTGCAGGATGTCTCCATTTTCACTTGACTAAGCCTTCAAGGGGTTTTGCCACGAAGTGAGTTCCTTACCTCTTATCTGCTCAGGAGAGAATATAAACAAAGCATGCTGAGTCACCAAGGAGAGGAAGGGGTGAGCAGAGAGCGAGGAAGCAGTAAAATTGATATCCAAAAGTGAGGTGACATTTAAAGGTGAGTTCCCACCATAGACTTTGATGGCAAATCAATAGGATATACTCCATCAAGGTCTTATAGGTGAAGGTATCCCCTCTTGGCCTGGCACCTACAGTATATGAAGATCGGGCCCACAAAGGTGTCAGCTCAGAGTAGAGAGCCAGTTTGACTTGTGCACGACTCTCCATTTTGTTCTATGGGAGATCCCAGTACAGTAGAGCGCTGTGTTCTCCACTCTGTTCTTTGGGACATCTCAGTACAAACGAGTACTGTGTTCTCCATTCTGCACCATGGGAGTTCCCGGTACAGGAGAGCGGTGTATTCTTCAATCTATTCTATGGAAGTTCCCAGTACATGGAGTACTATGTTCTCCATTATGTTCTATGGGAGTTCCCAGTACAGCAGAGCACTATGTTCTCTATTCTGTTCTTTGTGAGTTCCCAGTATAGGGGAGCGCTTTGTTCTCCTTTCTGTTTTATGGGAGTTCCAAGCACAGGGGAGAACTGTGTTCTCCATTCTGTTCTATGGTAACTCCCAGTACGGGGGAGTGCTGTGTTCGCCTTTCTGTTCTATGGGAGTTCCCAGTATTGAGGAGCACTGTGTTCTCCTTTCTGTTCTATGGGAGTTCCCAGTATAGGAAAGCAATATGTTGGCCGTACTCGAAACTCCCATAGAACAAAATCTAAAGTGGTGTGCAAGCGTGACTGGATCCCAAACCTGAGCGACACTCGAGCCTCCGTTCCCGATGTAAATGTGGAGCCCAGAGGTAGAACCTGTACCTATTAGATCTTGATGGTGCATCCTATGTTGGGAACACCTCTTTAAGTTTGGCTTTTAATATTATCCAAAGAGTCTTGCACCCATCTAGGTGTTTTCATACATTGACCTCTTGGACTTACCTCAGTTTCATTGGCTTTTTCGAAGCTCCAATTTTGGGTGGTGCTCATGTTCATGGAAATCGTCATGCTTCCTTCAGAAATAAAAGGAATTCCGCTCGTATAAGTAATTTCAGATCCTACTTCGAATGTAAATCCATGTTCATGGGTAAAACTGCTCGACTCCTTTACAGTTTTTTGGAAACTGTCACATTAAAATAAAATTTTTTAAAGCCTGATTTAGGGGGAGAGGACACAAATTAATTAAGATAACAATTGTAAGGAGATCTTTGCCGTGGATCCACTTGCTTTCAACAGATTTTGTTTTGTAATAAACCTGAGAGCAGAGGTCAAGTCAGGAGGGGTAAGGGATTGTGACAGGAAAAGTTTGTTTAGCAACAGTAGATAGGCAAACAATCGGGTGTAGTCAAATATGCCAAATTTCCAGTACACACTCCAAGTAGTGGTCTTCTAATGGTGGTTTCATTAAATACCGCTGTAGTTGTTGAGACAGTTATTCGAGCCAAAGCCACAAGAGGATCCTACAGGAGGCAGCAGAAGAATATTTCCTACCTTCATATTTCCCATTCCCTTTAGGCTGAATTGTGACTTTGACTTAAAACTGCAGTGGTGTTTTCCAGAAAAACCCATGACTGCAGCCAACCTAAGAGTAGCCCAAGTTTATAATGGATCACTTACACGAAGGTGTGGTTCATGGTAGAACTGCTTCTCCTGTTGTCATAGATCTTCTCCTCCAACACCTCAGGATGTTCAGAAGTCTTTCTTCCCTCGTCAGTCAGGAAATCCAAGCTCAGAATTCTCTGAATTGTTTTGTCTTTTGTGAATGACAGGAGTCGATACACATGATAACGCCATCCCAAGTATTCCGCCCTCACAATATAGTTTGTAAATTCGGTTTCTGGTGGATCTCCCCTGTAGATGTTTCCGTTGTACTTGTCTACACACCACAGCTTTCCTTCATTGTCAAAGGACATAAAGTGAGTGAGCCTTCTCCAGTTTTCATTTCCAATTTTGGTACTTGAAGTTATCCATGGATAATTTTTGTCAGTGGGTGGTGAACCCTTGTAGAAGCAGTCATTACTATGCACACCATGTAGGATGCCTTCTCTATTGAAGAACAGAGCTTCAAAGTCATCCCAAGACCTTCTTCCTATTTTCTGTGCCTGCTCATACATCCAAGGCACATGCTCATTATCTGGTTGCGGACCTTTATAAAACTCTCCATTATGTGTGGAGCAATACATATCTCCATTGGGATGGAAGAAAAGAAGATTGACTCTGCTACATTCAGCTCTTCCAACTCTATGGGCCACTGATAACCAATCAACAACTGTTTTGGAAGGCATAGGACCTCTGTACAGGTCTACACCCCGGATACAGAAGAGCTCCCCATTTGGGCTACAGGCTATACGGCTGACATTATGAGCCTTTCCCAAATTGCTTGATCTTGAGTCAAAATTATCAAGACGATCCCTCGGTGGTAAACCGATTTTAACAGAAAAATCTGATGTCAATGTTAAAAGTAATGTCTCTGAAAGAGAATAAAAAATTAATTTAGAATAAGTTCAAAAATACTGAATGAACCCTCATCTCTTGTATCTGTAATATCATAGATTGTAAGATCATCCTCCACCTCTTGTATCTCCTGCTTATAGAGCGTAAGCTCCTATGGTCAGGACTCTTATTCGTCACACTCATCTTGTATCTCCACTTTATAGAGTGTAAGCTCCTACTCTTACTCATCCTCCATCTCTTGCATCTCCTCCTTATAGAGTGTAAGCTCCTATGGGCTGGACTCTTACTCATCCTATTCCTATTATATCTCCTCCTTACAGATTTTAAGTTCCTATGACCAGGACACTTCCTCATGCCCCACCTTTGTTATCTCCTTCTTATAGATTGCAAGCTCCTATGGTCAGGACTTTAATTCATCCCTCACCTTTTGCATCTGCTTTTTATAGATTACAAGCTCCGATGTTCAAGACCAGGCATCCTCAAATTGCGGCCCCTCCAGCTGTTGGGAAACAACAACTCCCATCATGCATTTATATAATCTATAACAGTGGGAATGATGGGAGTTGTAGTTTCCTAACAGCTGAAGGGGCCGCAATTTGAGGATGCCTGTTCAAGAATATTGTGCATCCCTCCCCTCTTGTATCTCCTCCTTTTAGTATAAGCTCCTATGGTCAGGATTCTTACTCATCGCCCCCCTCATGTATCTTTTCCTTATAGAGTGTACGTTTCTATGGTCAGGACTCTTTCCCATCCCATTCTAGTTAGGCCCCAAATATACAATAGCCCTTGATGAGCCACTTATATGTACAGTAAAAAGATGAAGAAGATACGGAGGAAGAAGATGATGTAAATGATGAGACAATGAAGTAGCTAAGGCTCCTTTCACATCACATTTCTGGGTCCCATCTATAGCATCCATTGGGATACCATGCAAAATACATCCCAATAGATACCATGGCAGGGAATTAATGGGACTATAGAGACTGGACTATGTGTTCCCTATTTAACCAATATATACATCCAATAAACAGGCCAAACTAGTTAAATTCAAAGACCACGATTGTCCTCTACATATCTATAGACTTAAACAGGTGAAGAAGAAAGCCACAAAAAGAAGAAGAAGAAGAAGAAAATAAAGGAGAGAAAAAGTAAATATACAAAGATTAAGTGGAATAACATGAGTAAGGAAGGTGATGAAGGAAGAAGATTAATGGAAAAGAAAATATAATGAAGTGAAGAAGATGATGAAAAGGATGGAAAATGTATCCTCATGGATAGTGTGTGGATAGGGTGTGATGGGACCATAGATATCTATAGGGGAAATTTAGTCTAAATTGGACCCTGTTTTCCCTATTTAACTAATGCACATGTATACATTCGATAAATAGGGCACAAATACTTCAGTCCGAACTACATTTGCCCTCTAGATCTCTATGGTCCCATCACACCCCCACCACTGTATCCATCAGAATACATTTTCCATTACTTCCCAATGGATACCACAAACCAGGACCAGAAACAAAACACAAATGTGGCCATAATAGGTGAAGAAAGAAAGGTAACAACAAATAGATGAAAACTAGTAAGAGATAGGGCAAAAGAAGAGTGTGAGGAGGGATGGTAATGAGTGATTCTGGAAAAAGGAGAAGTAGAGAAAGAGGTGAAAAAATAGATAATGAAAATAGCAAGGAAAGAAGGTGATGGAGGAAGAAAATGTTAGTGATTCTGGAAAAGAAAAGAAGTGAAGATGATGAAAAGGAAAAGACATACAGAAGACAACTATACAAAAGATGTAAAGAGCAGCAAAAAGAAACAACAGATAAAAACAAATACAGAGTAAGACTGAGAATAAGCAAAGTAATGAAGGAAAAAGATGATAATGCTTATTGAAAAAAAGAGAATAAGATAAAAAAAGTTAAGAAGAAGATGATTGATGATTACAGGAAGAAGAAATGATATAAAGATGAAAAATAAAAGAGATAAACAGATGGAGAGAAAGAGCATGAATAAGGAAAGAAATGAAAGAAGATGTTAGTTATTATAGAAAGGAATTGAAGTAAAGATAGAAGTGAGGAAGATGATGAAAAGGAAGAAGACAGTGATATAAAAGATTTAAGGAGGATGAGGGAAAAATCAACAGGTATAAGCAGAAGAAGAGAAAGAGTGTGAGTCAGGAAGGTGATGAAAGAAGAAGATGTTAGTGATTAAGAAAAGAAGTAGATAAAGAAGAGAAGAAGAAGAAGCAGGTGGAGGAGATGCCGATGAAAAAGAAAAAAACATATAAAAGCTGAACAGAAGATGAAAACAGAGAAAATGATGAAGAAAAGGGAAAAAGAAAGCAGACGGATGAGTTGAGCGGAGCTGTTACCTGGGTTCGCCATCGCTGGTATCTTGTGAGAGGTCTGCAGGTCACTGGGTAGAAGTCTACTCCAGACCCTTATATATATTCTAGATCTAGACACCTTGTGAGTCTTCATAGATCAGAGTCCATGTCTTGATGGCATCGCCCTCATCCTCACAGACCGCCATTTGGTGTCCTCCTCTCTGTTTGTCCCTGATATAATGATGTTTACTTTGGATAACTAACTACTTCAGTTTGGAGAAGGTGAGGTGATCTTATCAGTGCTTTCTCAACCTTCTGGTTGTCATATATTTTCATAGTAACTGAGCAGCTTGGGAGCAGTTCTCTTAGGTGGGTGAATGAAGGACTGTAGAAATATGTGTAGGATGAGGCCCACAGGAGAAGCAGTGTTCCTCCATATTACAGTCAACAGGGCCAGAGCCGAGATCATTTCCCATGAGCCCTTTTGAATATATTTGAAATTGAAGTGGAGCGACTAATGGGGTATAAGTCCCCACACACCTACATGGTGCCAGGGGTGTAACTAGAATTTATAGAGCCATATAGCAAATTGAGGTATCACTTAGTGACAAGAGACTGGAATGGAAAAAATTACATATAAAATATATGGTATATATATGGATAATAGTGTCATATATAAGAAAAGAAATATCACAGTGGTAAAAAGCAGAAAGGTAATATTTGTTATTTTGTTGTGAAAAGTTACAATATCCTTGGCTCTGAGTGGCCGCCTCATCCTCTGGGCCCCATAGCAGATGCTGTCGATGCTGGGCTTATAGTGACGCCCATGCATGGAGACTTTCCCAAATATGGAATGTTACACCTTTCAGGTTACCCCCCACCTAGCCAACTAGTATCCTATTCTGCATTGATGAGGTGCCCCCCCACCCCCCTGAAATAGCGGTCCGCAGATGATTGTCTGACTGTCTCTAATGCCCTTCACATTGCAAGGCTCATTGAGTCGGATGTGACTTGAGGAACCCTGCATCCAACATGTGGCACTGCAGAGTCCTCGCTTATTTCTTATGAGCCCTTTAGAGTATCTCTATATTAGAAAGTCCATTTCCTTCCCAAATCAGTCATATGTTCTCCAGAACTTTTTGGAGCAGAGCTAAAGACCTCTGGGCCCTTGTACTTAACTACTAAACTTCAGCTTGGTCCAACACAGACAATGACTAAAGATGAAAGTATATTACTGAAGGTGGAAGCCCAGTCCTAAAAGTGGAAGTCTAGTACTAAAGGTGGATCCCAGTCCTGAAGGTGGAATCCCAGTCCTGAACATTGAAGTTTAGTCCTCAATATAACATAGTAACATAATAGATATAGTTGGAAAAAGATCCAGGTCCATTTAGTCCCACCTGAAACCCTACGGAGAGACCAGTTCAGAAGATGGAAGCCCAGTCCTGAGGATGAAAGCCTAGTACTGAAGGTACTACGTCCACATAACCTGTGATATTACACTTGTCAAGAAAGTCATCTGAGTCCTTCCTGGAATTATTCTATGAACAACTACATCATTAGAGGTATCATCCATAGAAAATTGTTGTGTTGTTAATTGTATGGTTTCTTATATAAATATATCAGGCAAGAAGAATGGTCAAGAGTAGTGTTGAGCGATTTAATCGAGAAAAGTTAAAATCAAGTCGATTTTTACATTTTTCTTGATCCGATTTTTTCCTCAAAATTGGGTAAAAAATTTAGATAGAGAATTAAGATCAAGCTACTGTATTTTAGCTGCTTCCTCCACTTTTGGCGGCCAGCCAGTCAGTGCAGAGCACAGAGGGGGGTCAAAAAACACAGCTGAGGGGGTAGGGGTAGGAATAGTTAGGGTTGGGGTACAGTAAGATTAGGGAATCCTAGACAGTAGTAGTTAGGGTTTTTGATATTGCTGCATACTGCATCTTTGAATTGCCCAAAAGTTCCTTGCTGCAGTTTTGGGGGGCAGCTTGTGCACAAGACACTGTTAAGAAGTCTCTTAAAAGAAAACACTGTGATACACTGGTTTCTTGCAGAAAATTTCATTCAGTGCCCAAAATATCCTTGCTGCAGTTTTATGGGGACAGCCTGTGTACAAGACACTATTAGGAAATCTGCTCTAAAAAGAAATTACTGTGATATACTGGCTTCATGCAGAAAATTTCATTCTGAAATTATAGGGATTTAAGAACACTTGTGATTTGCTGTCTTTGGAGTACAGTTCTTCAGTAAGAGACTGTGAACAAATCTTGACCTTTTTAATAATTATCTTTTTGAACATGGAGCGAACTAGAGGTGGCAAGCGAGCAAGGAAGGGCATAGGACATGGAGCTAGAGAATTGAGACAAGGCACTCCTTCCAGGGCTCTGGACAACACACAAGCGAGCACATCGTCAGTTACAGGCCTGTCATCTCTTGGTCAGTTCCGTGTGAATCTCAGTACTGAAGAGCGTAGCCAATCTGTTCTTCAGTGGTTAACACAACCTGAATCGAGTGGTTTTACCTCCTCGTCCTCTCAGTCACGGCCACAAATGTCGTCGTCATCATCATCGTCATCATCAGTCCAACCTGAAGTAAACACAGCCCAAATGTCAACCAATGTACAGACCGCTCCATATAATCCATATTCTGAAGATCTCTTTGATGACACAATGCGGTTGGGGTCAGAAACCATTTTAAAAGATCAAGAGTCCAAAGAGGATGATTTTGTTTGCTCTGATGCCCTCAGAGGAGGAGAAGGAAGCTGGCCAGTTGGCAGAAATCCTGAGCGGTCAGCAAGGCCCCGCAGTGCCTGTGGCTTCTAACCCGCAGGTTGAGGATGTAGACTGTCAGGACGAGGAAGTCACCTGTGATGATGATGTTGATGGTGACATTGAGGATCCAACGTGGTCTTTTCAGCAGCAGTTGCGAGTGCCTCATCACTGTAGGAGGAGGATGATGGGGTAGTGTCAGTGTGGGTCACCGGAAAACCGCTACTAGGTTTTCACCGTTGAAGAGGTCCAGGACCTGTGAAGTCTGGACCTTTTTCCATCAAGTCTCAGATTCACCAGCTGATGTCACATGCTGGATTTGCCATCAACGCGTCAGTAGAGGAAAGAATCTAAAGAGTTTAACCATGAACATGAACAGGCACATGCATCTAAAGCATGAATTAATGTGGAGGAATCACTTGGAGAAAAAAGGCCACACAGGTCCTGGAATAAAGGCATATATGCACCGAGGCACAATGGTGACTACACTCGGGGGTAAGCAGCATTTGATATATTCTTGTCTGTGTATTTTTGCCACACAGGTCCTGGTCTTCCAACCACTGTTCAGACATCCTGTGTCTCCTCTTCCTCCTCCGCCACTGCCAAGACCAAGAGGTCCTCTGCTGCCGACGTGCTGGAGCAGCATGAGCAAGCACCATCCCCAGTCCCAGACATTGTCCACCAATTCTCAACACCACCACCACCAGAGACACAGCCTACCCTTTTCCTTCCACCAGTTTGACCTGTACGCCGTACAGCAGCCAGCCTTCTGTGTACCAAGTGTGGGAGCATAAGAAATGCTTTCACCCCAACAATCCCAAAGCCAAAAGCCTGAATGTCGGCAAATGTTTCCGCCTGGTGGACACAGATGGGTTCTGTGTCTTGGAGACCATGTCTTGGAGACCGTCAACACACAGGTCAAGAGATGTGGATGAGCCTCTTGAGAAAGCTGGCGGCGAAATGCGCGTCGAGGCTAATACCCTCCTTGGTGACATATCCACCACTTTGGTAATGAATTGAAATATAGGTTTTTGTATTTTTATCATAATTTTATTTATTTTTTTTTGTTTGGTGCATTTGTGTATTTTTGATCACTTGATCTATTATGTGTTTATTTATTATGCATCTTTCCAATTTACTGTTTGTTAACTTTGGGTGAGGGATGTGTCACCAATATTTTTATTGGGGGGTATTTTGTGTTTTTAATGTTTTTAAGGTTGTTTCAGTTGTGATAGCTGAATTTTTTGTATTTATAATGTATTTTTTTTAATACAAATATATGGTAATTATTGGAGAGTCATTATACTTCATATTGGTACAAAGAGACCGACCAGTGGCAGGGTGCTAAGAACCTGGAACCAGGCAAGATGGAGAAATCTCCTTGCCGCCCTTAGGATCGGTAGACTTATGCACATCCCTTGCCTGGCACATGTCATGAACCTGGTTGTGCAGAAATTTTCATGCTCTACCTGGATCTTGACTGTCTGCTGAGGAAGGCTCGAGGTCTGAGCTGACACTTTGGTGTTCGCACCCTGCTTCAGCACAACTGGCAGCATTGCAGCTTCATCTGGGCGTCCCCGTCAACTGTCTCATTGTTGATGTGGCAAAACGCTCGAATTCCACCCTCCACATGCTCCAGGGACTGTGGCAGCAGCGTAATGCCATTATGCAGGATGAATTGTTGTATGGCCTGACAAGCAGTGGTGCGGACCTCGGGGTGTTAAGCCATAGAGAGTGGAGGCAGGTGAAAAATCTCTGCACCATCCTTGCCAGTTTTGAAGATGCCACCAAAATGGTCAGTCAGGTCAATGCCCTTGTCAGCATGAGCATTGTGGTGATATTTTTACTGTAAAAAGAGCTAGATACTCAGCAGCAGCTGGTCCCAGCAATGATGGAGGAGGAGGCGGACACAGATGCGGACACAGAGCCTTCCTCACCAGAGGATGTAGAAGGTCCGACTGTTTACCAAATTTAGAGGTCTTCTTTAGGTGGTGGTTCGGGGTCCAGGGCTGGTGCAGGACGGCACTTCAGCTCACAGAGTACAGCACCTGAGGCTAGCCAGAGCTCTGGTGACAGGATGAAGAAGTGGAGGAGGATGATGAGGCAGGGCTTGACACCAACAGTACTGATTTCCCTTCAGTGGTAAGAGGTTGGCACAGATTTCAGGAGGAGAAGGAAGAGGAGGAAGATCTGTTTAGTGCCCCTTAAACCCGAGGTTTGGGAAATCCCGGCAGCATATTACACATGAGTGCTTGGATGCTATATTACCTGCAACATGATCCACGCACGCATCAAGGCAATCAAAATTAACAGCAGTTACTGGGTGGCCACCCTCCTTGATCCACGTTACAAATCAAAAGTCAGCAAATTCCTTACCCACACAAATTGACAGTAGAATGCAGGAATTTGAGACAGTGCTCATTGACCAACTTGAGACATCTGTTGCGTCTTCTTCACATTCTAATGTCACAGTGGAACAACCGCAGCAGCAGGCAGTGTGGCAGAAGCATTCTGGGTGACATGTGGCAATCGTTATTTACCACCTCACCAACGCCTGTAAGGCAGGGCAGCATTCAGACACACAGAGACTACCCTAAGACCATGGTCCATGACTACATGCGGACCCCATGGGTCCTGACCAAGTTTTTGGACCCAATCAACTTCTGGGTGTCCAAACTGGATGAATGGCCTGAGCTTGCCCGGCACACCATAGAAGTGTTATCCTGCCCAGCAGCCAACGTTATTTCGGAACACACCATCAGCACAGCTGGTACAGTGATAACTGACAAACATATCCGGTGTAACGGGTTGCGCCGCGGTCCGGTCTACGGGTGCCGCCGCGGGTCCTACTGTCGCCCGTGGTCGCCTCCGTCCCGTCTCCTCACCTGACCGCGCTCCCATTCGGTCTGCGTCCCCTGCTGGCCGGAATGCGCATGCGCGCCCTCTAGCGCGCGCACACTCGTTCATGTAGATTTAAAGGGACAGTGCGCCGGTAATTGGCTAATTGCCGGGCGCTGTCTCTATTTAAGTTTTGGACCCACGTCACTTCCCTGCTGGATCTTTGTTGCCCTGTGCCTTTGAGAAAGCGTTCCTGATAGTATATTTGCCTTGCCGTGTACCAGACCTCTTGCTACGTTTCTCGACTCCGAACCTCTGCCGCCCGCCCTGACCTTACCGCCTGTCCACGACCACGAACCATTGCCGCCTGCCCTGACCATACTGCCTGCCCACCACTACGATTCTTGGATTACGATTTTGTACCTCGCTGCACCTCGGCTGCCACCGCAAGCAAGTCACGTCAGGGGTAGCGACCTGGTAGCCTCACGCCGCAGCAAGTCCATCCCGCTTTGCGGCGGGCTCTGGTGAAAACCGGGGGCTACTTAGATTCCGTTCCCTGGCGTGGCTTACTCCATCGCTTGCGGTGGTCCAGCGGATCCACTACCAAGTCCGTTACATCCGTCTTTCCCCTTAGAATGTGGATCGTTTGACATTTATCAAAATGAATCAAGCGTGGATCTCTGACGATTTTGTTGCCCGGTTGCCGATGTCACCGACTAGTAAACTGTAGCTCACTTTCTTTATAATGTGAAATACAAATTCCACATTGAAAAAATCAATGGTCCTATTGAAAAAAATCTTGTTCCAAATACTCATTTCTTCATGTGAATTTTATTCTGTGTCCAAAAGGTAATTTTTGCTGGTTTTGGGGTCACGCTACCTTTAAAAGGTTGCAAAGCAGAGGTGATCACAAATGCAGCCTTTTTAACCGCAAATGATTTTGTATCCTTATGTTCAACACTAGTTTCCCACATGGGTTAAACTATCGTACTAATTTGATCTTAAATTACTGATTATGTGTCCTATGTGTTGATGGGGGAGTTTAAGATGGATCCTTTATGAGGGTGTTTCATAGTGCTATCAGTAAGGGCATATGTCTGAAACGCGTCAGCAGTCTCATGTGTTCGCTTGTATTTTCTGGTGTTTGGTAAATTGGATATGTTTTTTATCAAATACATTTTTGCCACTTGTTTAGTCCCTCATTGGTGCAAGAAGTGCTGGCTTTTGTCTGGTTTGTGAAGACTTCATTTGTCTGGTGAGTTAAGAGAGACTCTTGCCGTGTGCTCTACTCAGGTGAGCTAAAAAAAAACCTCCTTCTTTTTGTTGAGTCTGGACAGCGTCAGCTGTTTTCTCACAATGTGTATCTATTAACAAACTAGCAACCATTCTAATATAGATCCTTAGGTCTAAGTTTACAACTGTTTGCACCATCTGATAGATGAGTAGTCAAACTAGACAGTTTCACAGAGTGGCCGACAGAATATTGGCCAACCTTCAATTGGGGCTTCCTTTGTCTTGACCGTTTATCCAGTAAATCCAATAATACTAAAGATAAAACATAGTGATACCGAGCTGGGCAGATTGCAAAACTGAGATCTGTTACATTGGACAGAGACTATTTTCCTACTTCGGTGTGTCTGCTTATTAATGGTATTATTCAACAAGCTCTTCAGTCTCTCTCTTTCTGGTTACGCCATTTATGGGGGCAGAGGTTTGACAGTAAAATGTGTCAGAAAAGGTTAAATGTTATGAGTATTGTTACTTTTCAAAGGGCTCACATTTTCAGCTTTAAACTTTTTACTATTTATATATAGTAGTTAGTAAATATTTTGAGGTTAGTTTTCCCCTTTCTGCCGTTCTGTCTCCAGCTTTCTTGTCTTTATCATTATTTTACATATTTATTTGTTTCCTTATAGCTTTTTAGTGCCTCCTCACTGACTTTCTTTTTAAGGAGCTTAAAAACTTTCCTTTTGCTATTTATTGCCTCCTTTCCTCTGTTGATTCACATTGGTTTTTTCCTGTTTCGATTCCCTTTATTCCCATAAGGGCACCTCTCACAGTCGGCGGTTAAGATGTGTATAAAAATCTCCCATTTATTATCTGTTCTGTTATTTTTAAACACTTGTCCCAGTCAATACAGTTTAGGGCCTCTCTAAGCAGATTAAATTTACCCTTCCTTAAATTCAATGTTTTTGTTCCTCCTCGACAAAATACTCTATTAACTCCTTAAGCCGAACGGCTGAAAAGTACTTAATAACCAGCACATTTTTTTTAGTTTTTGTCTCCTTGCATTTCAACAGTTGTAACTTTTTTATTTTTTTTAATTAAGCAGTTGTATGAGGCTTTGTTTTATGCAGGAGAGGTTGTACTTTTTGGAGGAATAATTTAAGTAGATTTATAAGTTATTTGAATTTTTTATTTTTTTTTACACTATTCACATTTCACACTTACTAACTTGTTAGATTTATTCTGCAGGTTATTGTGGTTGTGTAGATACCTAATATGAATAGAATTTTTTGTGTGTGTGTAGAGCTCAGTGACGCCCCCTTTCCTCTAGTCGGCTTCTGCACCAGTTGGGAAAGATAACCATCTTTAGTCATTGACAAAAACCTGTTTCCTTTATAAGAGCCACAGGTTTCAGTTTCCTATTTTATGTTTGGGTAGTTGAAGCAGCCCATAATAACAACCTCATTCTGATTAGCTGCCTCATCTATTTGCCTGAGGAGTACATCTTCCATGGGTTCTGTTATATTTGGGGGCCTGTAGCGGACCCCTAGTAGAATTTTATTATTCTTATTACCCCCATGTATATCTACTCATAATGACTTCACATGCTCATTTCCTGTATCTATATCTTCCCACAGTGTTGGCTTTAGACAAGGTTTTATATAAAGAAATACACCTCCCCTTCTGGTTTTTATGATCTCTTCTAAATAAACTGTAACTTTGTAAGTTACCCACCAAGTCATAGGTCTTATCCAGCCATGTTTCAGTTATCACCACTATGTCATATTTTACTATGTCAAGATTAATATCCCATGGAGTCTGGAATTGGAATAATGTTCAAAATCTGTGGAAAAATCATATTCTGGCTGATCCAAATTCAGTGGAAATGCCTCAAGACAAGGAAATGAGGCTCAGTAGTGTGTGTGGCCTCCACATGTCTATATGACCTCCCTACAATGCCTGGGCATGCTCCTGATGAGGCAACAGATGTTCTCCTGAGGGATCTCCTCCCAAACCTGGATTAAAGGATCAGTCAGCTCCTGGACAGTCTGTGGTGCAATGCGGCGCTGGTGGATGAAACAAGACATCATGTCCCAGATGTGCTCAATTGGATTCAGGTCTGGGGAATGAGCAGGCCAGTCCAAAGCATCAATGCCTTCATCATGCAGGAACTGCTGACAAACTTCAGCCACATGAGTCCTAGGATTTGCATGCATTAGAAGTAACCCAGGGCCCACTGCACCTGCATATGGACTCACGATGGGTCTGAGGATCTCATCCCAGTACCTAATGGCAGTCAGGGGACCTCTGACAGCACATGGTCCTTTGCGGCCCTCCAAAGAAATTCCTCCACACACCATTACTGACCCACTGCCAAACCAGTCATGCTGGAGACGTCTTCACACTCTGTCACGTCTGCCATATGTGCTCAGTGTGAACCTGCTCTCATCCGTGAACAGGGCCGCCGATAGGGGGGTACAGGCAGTACTCCCGTACCGGGCCCGGCCAGACTATGAAGCAAGGGGGGGCCCGCCGCCGATGGCAGGTACCGTCCTCTTGCTTCATTATAATGGTAGAGAGAAGAGGCCACAGGCCTGTTCTCTCTACCTTGAGGTGTCCGCGGCCCGCCGACTGCGCCGCTATATGTGCCTGGGGCCCGGAGCTACTGAGGGGGAGGGGCCCGGGGCTACTGCTGGGGCTACTGCTGGACAATGGCCCGGAGCTACTACAGATGGGGAGGAGCCCGCTCTGAAAGACACACAGCGCTGCGCGCCAGCATGAAAGTTCAGGGCTGGCGGGCGTTACTTACTAGTTCTTCAGCGAGGCGCAGCATTTTGTGACTGACAGCGGGCGGCCCCTCCTCCTTCCGCGGCCCGAGGAAGGAGGAGGGGCCGCCCGCTGCTCAGTCACAAGCTGCTGCGCCTCGCTGAAGAACTAGTAAGTAACAGACAGCCACTGAACTACATGCTGGCGCGCAGTGCTGTGTGTCTTTCAGAGCGGGCTCCTCCCCATCTGTAGCTCCGGGCCATTGTCCAGTCAAATAAGGCCCCCCCAAAAGGGCCCCTATACTTTTTGGGGCCCCCCAGAAGACCCCTGTACATTTGGGCCCCCCAGAAGGTCCCTGTAAGTTTGAGGCCCCCCCAGAAAGCCCCTGTATGTTTGGGGCCCCCCAGAAGGCCCCTGTACGTTTGGGGCCCTCCAGAAGCCCTGTAAGTTTGGGGCCCCCCCAGAAGGCCAGAGGCCCCTGTATGTTGTGGGCCCCCCCCCCCAGAAAGCCCCTTTTACTTTTGGGGGGCCCCCCAGAAGGCCCCTGACGTTTTGGCCCCCCAAAAGGCCCCTGAAACTTTTGGGGCCCCCCCCAGAAGGCCCCTGTACATTGGGGCCCCCCGAAGGCTCCTGTACGTTTGGGGCCCCCCAGAAGGCTCCTGTACATTTGGGCCCTCCCCCCCCAGAAGGCCCCTGTATGTTTGGGGCCCCCCCAGAAGGCCCCTGTACGTTTGGGGCCCCCCCATAAGGGCTCTGTACGTTTGGGGCCCCCCCATAAGGCCACTGTATCTTTTGGGGCCCCCCATAAGGCCACTGTATCTTTTGGGCCCCCCAGAAGGCCCTTGATTTTTCCCGGGCCCCCCAGAAGGCCACTGTATGTTTGGGCCCCCCCCAGAAGGCCCCTGTATGTTTGGGGCCCCCCCCGAAGGCCCCTGGATGTTTGGGGCCCCCCTTAAGGCCCCTGTAGGGTGTGGGGTCCCCCAGTTGTGGGGCCCCACTAAAGACCCCTGAGTATTGTGGGGCCCCACACGGCTGGGGGAATTGAGTGGGACTGCAAGCGGTGGCTGAGTGGGACCACTCAAGTTTCCTCCATGTGGGGCCCCACTCGAGTTCTCCCTCTACTTACGGGGACCTTCTACCTGGCTACCTACCTATGAGGACCCACTATCTACTTACCTATGGGGGTCCCTATAAAACTAACTACCAGGGCACCAAAGGGGTAATTATTACTATACGGGGAACTATGGATGGGGAGTTTGTTCATAGGGAGATGTGTACAGGTGGGATTGTGAGCCCTCAGGTGTTTGTGTTGTGAATTCTGCAAGACGAGTGGTGTCCAAGAAAAGTCCTCAGGTGGCCGGGACCGTGAGGAGAAAAAAGGGAAAGTGAACGACTTATCAGACGACGTCACCTGTAGCACTAAATATAACGTACTGTGTTTTACTTGTATCTACCATTTTTGTATGAAAACTGTCTAGGTGTAAGACTTTTTGTTGTCCATAGCAACCAAATCAATTGCTCCTTTATAGTGTTTCTGAAAAAATGTTTAAAGGGGAACTCTGATTGGTTGCTATGTCACAAAGTCTAACACCTAGACAGTTTTCACACATGCCCCTTATGGTCACTGTATGGTGGTTATATTGGTGTTATTGTAATGGGAAATTTTATTTAGTAACAGTATCGTGGCATTATTTTGCATCTTTGGAGTTATGGTGAGACGTGGCTGTATTACTTGGTCCTTGTAAAATTGTGGTTATATTTGTAAAAACGGTTTTTAGTATGCTGTTTTGGTTTAGTAACATTATATAGTGATATGTGGCGGGATTATTGGTCTTTGTATATTGTTGGTATATTGGTCGGGCATACTGGTTTTGGGCATTTAAATTATAGTGAAATTAGTCACCATACATAGTGATAAAGGGCGGTATTATTTGGTCTTTGTATATTGTGTGTTATGTTGGTAATATCGGCCTTAGTATGCTGGTTTGGTCATAACATATGGATATTAGTCACCATACGTAGTGATATGTGGCGGTATTATTTGGTCTTGTATGTTGTTTGGTTATATTGGACTGGTTACTGGTTTGGTCAGTAACATAGTGGTGACCATGTTGATCAAAGCAGTGTTTTTTTGCTGGCCCTTGTATAAATACTCAATATAGATAAACTGTACGTTGTAAATTCAAAAAGAACTAAATCCAAAAACAATGGGCAATTGTATTTTTTTTTTTTGGAGTTGGTTGGGAGTGGTTGCTGGGCGTGTTGTTTGGGGGTGGAACGATGGGTATGACAAGGGGTGGGGTTTACAGGGGGCGGAGTTGACAGGGGTGGGCCTGACAGGGGGCGGGGTTGATGGGGGCCCCGATGCTTTAGCTGTAGGGGGCCCTGAAATTTCTCATGGCAGCCCTGTCCGTGAAGAGCACAGGGCGCCAATGTCCAATCTGCCATTCTTGGTGTTCTCTAGCAAATGTCAACTGTCCCGCACGGTTGAGGACTGCCAGCACAACACTGACTTGTGGGTGTTGGACCCTCATACCTCCCTTATGGAAGCTATTTCTGACAGTTTGAGCAGACACATGGATATTAGTGGCACCTGGAGGTCATTGTGCAGGGCTGTGACTCAGCTCCTTTTGTTCCCCCTTACACAAAGGAGGAGGTAGCGGCCCTGCTACTGGGTTGTTGTCCACCTACGCCCCCCCCCACCCACATCTACTGGTATACTGGTCTGTCTCCTGGTACCTGCTCCATGCTCTGGACACTGTGCTGACAAAGCTAACCTTCCAGCCACAGCTCGCATTGATTTGCCGTCCGGGATGAGCTGCACTACCTGAGCAACTTCTGTGGGTTGAGCACACCGCCTCATGCTACCTCTAGAGTGAGAGCAATGACAAAATGCAAACGTGAACAAAACCGCAGCCAAAAAGGAACGAGAACAGAGAAAAGATCTGTGGTCACCACCTACAGAACCACTCTTTTATAGGGATTGTCTTGCTAATTGATTATAATTTTTACCTGTTATCTGTTCCATTTGAACAACAGCTACAGTGTGTTGTTTAAGTGTTCCCTCCAATTTTAAGCAGTGTACATTGCTGTTCTGATTTTCCTTCATTTCAGACTTAGATCAGTTTTTATCTCCTGCTTATGTACACAAGCTTCCCTAGTTACTGAACACCTCTCTGTACTCTTGCACAGGTTGAGATAGTGATGTCACACAGGAGTTAGTTTATCTTTCTTACTAACAAACAACCCTTTAAAGCTCTATAGCCTTGTGCCTGACTGTTAAAACACTTCTATTAGTTATGTCCCTCTAAGGCTCAGCTAGGAATAGCAGAGCTGAAATGTCACTCACTGCTGTAGAACCATCCACCGCCTGAACAGGAAAAGGGATCCTCAAACTGTAGACCTACCGACCGCCTTAACAGGCAGTGGGAGCCTGAAGCTGTAGACCAACCCACAGCCTGAACAGGAACTGGAAGCCTGAAGCTGTGGAACCACCCACAGCCTAAACAGGAAGTGGGAGCCTGAAGCTGTTGAACCAGCCACAGCCTGAAAAGAAAGTGGGAGCCTGAAGAAGGCTGTGAATAGCAGGCTCTGTGAAACAGCCGGATGGGAAAACTCCTTTAAACCCTAAAAGAGGGTTTGGACTTTCCTGCCATAAATCCCGAGGTCACTGCCCCAGGATTAGTCTTTCTTAATAACAGCTGGCATAAAACTAAGATGAGGATGATAATGTTATATTTCCAATTCAGTAGGCAATAGTTATAGTCAGGAGGGGGTAAGGGATTTTGACAGGAAGAGTTCAGTTATCAGCAGTAGACAGGCAAACAATGGGATGTAACTAAATATGTGAAATAAGATGGGTATGTGAGAGCCATATGTGCCCACCACTCCTATATGGAGGAGTTTGGTTGGTCTAGTCTCATAGCAGCATGGAGACCACACCAGTTATTTTGCCAAAAATAAGCCTTAATCTGACACTAGTAATAATGGAATCCTTGACATAGCCAAATTTCCAGTACAAGTAGTGGTCTTCTAATGGTGGTTTCATTAAATACCGCTGCAATTCTTGAGGCAGTTTTTTGAGCCAAAGCCACAAGTGGATCCTACAGGGGGCATCAGAAGAATATTTCCTATCTTCATATTTCCCATTCCCTTTAGGCTGACTTGTGACTTTGACTAAAAACTATAGTGGTATTCTCCTGAAAAACCCATGACTGCAGCCAACCTAAGAGTAGCCCTAGTTTATAATAGATTACTTACAAGAAGGTGTGGTTCATGGAAGAACTGCTGCTCCTGTTGTCATAGATCTTCTCCTCCAACACCTCAGGATGTTCAGAAACCTTCTCCCCCCTCATCAGTCAGGAATTCCAAGCTCAGAATTCTCTGAATTGTTTTGTCTTTTGTGAATGACAGGAGTCGAGACACATTATAATTCCATCCCAAGTAGTCCGCACTCACCAGATAGTTTGTAAATTCGGTTTCTGGTGGATCTCCCCTGTAGCTGTTTCCGTTGTACGCGTCTACACATCACAGCGTTCCTTCAGTGTCAAAGGACATAAAGTGAGTGAGCCTTCGCCAGTTTCCACTTTAGAATAAGTTCAAAAATACTGAATGAACCCTCTCATCTCTTGTATCTGTAAAATCAGAAATTGTAAGATCCTAACTCGTCCTTCACCTCTTCTATCTCCTCCTTATAGAGTGTAAGCTCCTATGGTCAGGATTCTTACTCATCACACTCATCTTGTATCTCCTCTTTATAGAGTGAAAGCTCCTATGGTCAGGACTCTTACTCATCCCCCACCTCTTGTATCTCCTCCTTATAGAATGTAAGCTCCTATGGTCAGGACTCTTACTCATCCTCCACCTCTTGTATCTCCCTTATAGAGTGTAAGCTCCTATGGTCAGGACTCTTACTCATATCCCAACTCTTGTATCTCCTCCTTATAGATTGTAAGCTCCTATGGTCTGGACTCTTACTCATCCGTCACCGCTTGTATCTCCTTATAGAGTGTAAGCTCCTATTGTCAGGACTCTTACTCATCCTCCACCCCTTGTATCTCCTCCTTATATATTGTAGGCTCCTATGCTCAGGACTCTTATTCATCCAACACCTTTTGTATCTCCTCCTTATAGAGTGTCAGCTCCTATGGTCAGCACTCTTACTCATCCCTATCTCTTGTATCTCCTCCTTACACAGTGTAAGCTTCTATGCTCAGGACTATTACTCATCCTCCACATCTTGTTTCTCCTCCTTACACAGTATAAGCTCCTACGGTCAGGACTCTTACTCATCCCCCACCTCTTGCATATCCTACTTATAGAGTGTCAGCTCCTATGGTCAGGACTCTTACTCATCCCCCACCTCTTGTATCTCCTACTTATAGAGTGTCAGCTCCTATGGTAAGGACTCTTACTCATCCACCACCTCTTCTATCTCCTACTTATAGAGTGTAAGCTCCTTTGGTCAGTACTCTTACTCGTCCACCACCTCTTGTGGCCCCTCCTCCTTTCTTGTAAACTGTAAGCTCCTAAAGCAAGGACTATTACTTCTCCCCCTACTCGTATCTCTTATATCTATCCTGCAGCTTTACAGTTTACATGTCTCCCATGTCCCCTCCTCCTTACATATAGAGTGTAGCTGATGTTTTTTTTCTGTCTCATCTCTCATCCACTGACTGCTGTTTATGACACATAGACATTGCTTCTGTGGCCCCCTCACTGACCTCCCTGCTCCTCTTCTCACTGACCCCCACCTTTCAACCTGTTCTGACCTACAACCTGTCTCCTCGGTGGTGTTCTGCAGTGTAGGTATAAACCTGAGGGCCTTTTGATTACACCAGCCCCCATTAAAATGGCCCAAACAGGGCAAATACACCTAAAAAATGGGACAAAAGGTGGGCTCTCTATGGTTTTGTTGAATTTTGTGCAAAATTGAAGGAAAATACAGAAAAATGTCTGCATCCCCACTGATCTCCTTTAGTTCGACTTCCCCACAAAAATTTCCAACGGTCTGCAACCAAAGATTGGCTACATTTAAAATGCCTTAGGATTCATGTGTCAATCCAACCACATGGACTGTTATAAACTGACCCAGGACTGACTGAATCAGATATGTACCAGACCGGTAGAGAGCCCATCCCAGGATGATGACTGCAATAGAAATAAATACATCTAGAATAAATCTATACCAATCACTACAAATGCGATGCAGGGGCCGGGGGGCAGTGGGGTGAGTTTGGGGTAAATAATTTTTGATGACAATGATTGAACACCCCCCATGACACGGAACACAGGTCGAAGCACCAACATGGCTCTAAACCAATGAAAGACCATGAGCAAAATAAACAGTATCAGCCAAACCTCTTTTTGGAGTTCGGATGGGAGGGAGCCCCATTTTTGAGATTAGCAAGTTGGTGTTTGTTTGGGATTTTTTTTGGGGTTTCTGCCAGGCACTATTAACCAGACCCTTTTTATTCCACCTTTTTTTCCCTCATTAGGTGTTGGATAGAGATGGCAATTCCAAAATTAAAATTTGGTCACTTCGCCGAATTTCCCACAAAAATACTTCGGTCCGAATTCTTCGGGGCGAAACCGTTAAAAAAACAGCTATTTTCCCCGCCCAGGCCCGCAGGGTGCTGTAAAATTTGCCCTGCTTAATATGCAGAGGAGCTGGTTTGGTCTTCAACAAGTTTGGGTTTTGACGACACGCACATGATGCGGCCGCATTAGAATCGCTTCCATAGAATTCCCGGGCACTTAAAGGGGAGAAAATGACCAAAAAACGATTTGGGGAAGTAGCCTGATAAACATCCCCGAAAAGCTGGGAAAAAAAAAAATAGACTCATTTGGTTAATTATAAAGAGGTGGAGTACGGGGGCAGCAGCATAGGTCAACAGTGGCACAATGCATTGGAGGGGCAAAAAATTTAAAAGGCCCCAGAGGGGACAATGACAGAGAGTGGGGGTACGGGGGCAGCACAGAGGTCAGTCAAATGGCACAGTGACTTCTGGAGGGGCAAAAACTGGAGTAGGCCCAGAGTGGCCAAGACACATGTGGAGGAACGGCACAGCCAGAGGCAGAGGTGGGACAATGACATTTCTGGAGGTGGAAAACAAGTAGGCCACAGAGTAACACAAAAACGAGTTGGGTGACGGGGCGCAGCATAAGGCAGACAGTGCACAAACAACGGGGGTGGCAAAAAAAAGGAGT
>JAODAL010039999.1:0-37408 GCA_025379985.1 Phyllomedusa bahiana
ACCCCCAAAATAAAAGGAAAAATTTTTCACCTCAGGTGCGGGGGTGTGCTGCCAAAAAGTGTAAAAAAATGCAATTTCAATGCGGGTTTTCAAAGAAGGGGGTCGGGGCTCACAATATACACCCTCCTTTTCCAAACCCTGTCTGTCCGCCGGTCCCCCCCACTCCCCCTCCGGGGCGGACAGCGCTAGATCTTCTTTAAAAGTCTCTGTCTAACTAAATAAGAACTAAAATTTTAATCAACCAAATTTTTCTAATGTTTCACAGCTAAAAGTGTATTTGTCGGGATCAATAAAGATAAAACGTGTCCTGAGCTGAGCTGAAATGAAGACACCAAGCACGTCCTGTTCTAGGGGTAACACTGAAAGACTATGCAAACGGGAAAAAACCTTTTCTATGCAAAACGAGGTAATTGATTTTTTCCCAGCCAATGAAAAACCATACACATCACAATCATGACTCCACACCCAGCTCACCCTGCTCATGCTCTAACGATTTGCTGGCCCCCAAAATGACGAGGCGACAAAAATTTGCGATAGTAAAAATTATCTTAAATTTGTCACCTAAAAAAATCGCGTGATCGGAAATTTCCGTTTAGCCAAAAAATGTCCCGATTTTAACTTTGTCTTTATATCCGCCCCCCTACTCCTACAACATCTTTACAACAATTTAATAACAAAAAAAGGGTTGCTTTGAAAAAGGCAGCTTAATTTTTTTTGCAGTACTGCAAGTGAAAAAATGCACCAAAACCACACTAAGTAAAAGCTTGTAGTAACTTTGGGAGAACGGGGTTTTGAATAGGCTTCCAAAATGCTGTTAACTAATTGTCAGACAAGCGAGTTCCATAATCTCCCAGGTGTGACTTCTGGAGATTCTGTACCAACATAGAAAAACTGTCTGAACCATATAATGTTTTTAAAGATATTGGTGACAAAAAGAATGCCAATTTCATACCCCTTTTGAACATGGTATGAAGATTTTGAATCTCTTGTCATGTCATTTGGACTAGGGCAAGTACTCCACTATATTTCCACACTTTGGGTGACATGTATGAAGGGGTCAGTTTTAATGTTCTGGTGTTAAATGTGACAAAAGTCAGTAGTCCGCCTAATTTGCCGATGTATGGCACGTCGAAAGAACATGTTTGGCACACTTTGCGCTGAACCCAACACTTTGTAAGCCTAAAGATGTGGGGATGTTCTGTGGGCGCTCTGGAGAACGTTTTTGGCGCTCTTAATACCGGCAGGTTTGTGCGCCAAAATTATGGTAATCCATAGTTCTCATACTCACAACATTTTGAAATGCATGGGGAGATAATGAAATGTTAATTATCCCCCGCAAAATACACCCCATGAGTAATGAATGTCAGTGGGGCCAGCGATCTGCCGGCCCCCCTGCACTGCGGAGTACGTGCGTATTAGAGCGACCTCCCGAAAAATATGATGTATTGCACCGCGTACTGTACGCGCCGCAATACATCGTGTGAACATACCGTGAAGGATGGCAAAATGAGGCACATAACTGCTTGAACAGCCAGACCAATTTAAATGTGGTCTGCCTGAGCCTGAGTTGTCATAATGGAATTGGGATTTGCCATTAATGCAAACAATTCCCTTATTTCTCAACTTATACCATAAAATAAAAAAAAGTAATTTGTTTTTAATTAGCAAACTATATAAAATTAAATTATATAGATTTTACATAGTTACATACATAGTTACATATTTTTGTCAGGCCGAAAAAGACATACTCCATCCAGTTCAGCCTACTGTGCTAAAGTGTTTGCTAAAGTGTTGTTAAAGTGTTGATCCAGAGGAAGGAAAAAACCCCCATGAGGTAGAAGCCAATTGCCCTCATGTTAGGGAAAAAATTCCTTTCTAACTCCAATCTGGCAATCGGAAAAAATCCCTGGATCAATGACCCCTCTCCAGAATCCTAGTCACTATAACCTGTTATATTACATCTAGAAATGTATCCAGACCCTTCTCCAGAATCCCAGTCTTTATAACTTGTTTATATAACATCTAGAAATGTACCAGACCCTTCTCCAGAATTCTAGTCACTATAACTTGTTAATTACATCTAGAAATATATCCAGACCCTCTTCAGAATCTATTTTACAAATAACTTGAACTCTGTTAGTGAATTCACCATGAAAATTTTTCCTCTGGCAGAGAGTTCCACAGTCTCACCGCTCTAACAGTAAAAATCCCTTTCAAATTTTATATGTAAAACTTTTTTTCCTCAAGACCTAGAGATGCCCCTTGTTCTAGATACAGTCCTGGGTATTAATAAATCTTTAGCTAGATCTCTATATTGGCCCTTAATATATTTAAACATATTTTTTATGTCCCCCGAAGCCGTCTTTTCTCTACACTAAATAACCCTAACCTTGTTTAATCTTTCTGGGTATTGCAGTCCACCCTTTTCCTATTATTATTTTTGTTGCCCATTTTTGGGTACCTGTTCAAGCTCTACAATGTCTTTCCTGTGCACTGGTGCCCAAACTGTACACAATATTCCATGTGTGATCTAACCATGACTTGTATAGTGGAGAATAATGTTCCCATCATGTGCATCTATTCCCCTTTAATACCACCCATGGTCCTATTACCTTGGCTGCTGCTGCTGACACGGGCTGCTACATTAATTTTTACTGTCCACCAGGTTTCCCCAAGAACCTTCTCCATGTCACTTTTACCCAGTGTTTTTCCATTTAATATGAAATCATGTAATTGATTTTTTCCCCCCCATGTGCATAACCCTTTCATTTATCAGTATTAAACCTCATCTGCCACTTCTCTGTCCAGGCCTTTCCCAAACCCAATCCATATCCCTTTTGTAAAAACACATTATCCGCTATTATGGGGGATTCCCTTTACAGACCTTAGTATCATCTGCAAAGATTGATATTTACTGTGCAATCCTGTGTAAGTTCATTAATTTAAAATATTAAAGGGATAGGGCCCAAAACTGAGCCCTGTGGTACCCCACTAGTAACAGGATCCAGTCTGAGTATGCACGGTTAATTACCACCCTTTGTTTTCCACAGTGAGCCAGTTGCTTACCCACTTGGGACACATTTTCCCCATCCAAGCATTCTCATTTTACTTACCAACCTTTTATGTGGAACAGTATCAAATGCTTTAAAAAAATAAACCAAATATATACATCCAATGCCTCACCCGATCAGTCTGGGAACTAAATTCCTTAGAAGCTGATGAATTAGTTTGACAAGACCGATCCTTCATAAACCCATGCTGGAACGGCGTTATACATTTATTTTCACTGAGATAGTCCAGGATAGCATCTCTTAGAAAACCTTCAAACTTTTTACCCACAACAAAGGATAAGCTGACCTGCCTATAGTTTCCTGGATCACTTTTTAACCCCTTTTTGAATATTGGCACCACATTTGCTATGCGCCAATCCTTTTGGACATACCCTGTTATTATACAGCCCATAAATATTAAGAATAGGGCCCATCTATCACATTACTTAACTCCCTTAAGACACGTGGGTGTACAAACCCTCAGGGCTTGGGATTTGTCTATTTTAAGCTTCTTAAGGCGGAGCTGTACTTCTTTCTGGGTTAGACAAGAAACATTTAAATTGGAATTTACCTCCTCCCTTTGCTTCAACAGGAAGGTCATCCACATTGGTAAATACAGTCGAGAAGAAATTGTTTAATAGGTTTGCTTTCTTTTTCATTGCCCTCCACAGTATCTCCCTCAGTACTTTTTAAAGGGCCAACATTTTCTTTTTTAATCTTTTTACTATTTTGTTAAAAAATATTTTGTGGTTACTTTTACTTTCTATGGCAATACGTCTTTCTGTCTCCAGCTTTGCTGTTTTAATAATTTTTTTACATATTTTATTTTTTCCTTATAGCTTTTTTGTGCCTTTTCACTGCCCTCTTGTTTTAGTGCTGAACGCTTTTTTTTTGTTTTTTATTGCCTCCTTTACTTCTTTTGATCCACTTTGGGGTTTTTCCCCTGTTTCTAATTATTTTTTTTACCATAGGGTATGTACCTCTCACAGTGGGTCCTCAATGTTTTTAAAATCTCCCATTTGTTTTTGTTCTCTATTTTTAAACACCTTTGCCCCAATCATTGGGGTTTTTGGGCCTTTTAAAGAGTTTTTCAAAATAAATCATAAGATTAAAGAAATATAAAAGAATAATTTCACAAAAATTTTAAAAAATTATCTTTTATAAAATGTATTTAAAATTAATATAATTAAAATTTTTTTTAAAATTTTAAATAAATTAATGAAACCAATACAGCATTACCATAAATCCTGTTCTAAAATAAATCCTTTTTCTGGGGGATCGGCTTAGTCCCATTTATGAGCACACATTCACCACTTTCATATATTCAGGCGCATTATACACTGAAAAAAATACACAAAAATTGTGTTGAAGTGCCAGGTTTCATACATGTCGCTCTTTGTCAGTGATGTCTTGATCAATTTGTGGTTGGCTGTAAGTATGACAAATTAAAATGTTCTGAGAAATTTAAAGAACATTTAAAAAAATTTCATGATTTTGTGCTATTTGAAAGAAGATCAATTGTATAATATACTGAAAAGTGTGCATTTGAGAATACAGATTTATTTTCTGAGCTACGTAATCTCTCTTGAGGGGACCCTAGTAAGTTCAATGCTATATTAGACTGGCCTGCTCCTAAGGCTGCGAAAGAAATTGAAAGATGTGTAGCTTTTGTAAACTTGTATCTCAAATTAATTTAAAACTCTTTAAAATGTTTTTGCTTGATACAATATAATAAAGAGTCCTGGAATATATTTATTTATGTTGTTGGACATTGTGGTAACATATTAAAGTCCAATATGGTAACATTTATGCAAGTTCAATAATTGTGCTGTATATGGACATGATCTTATTCAAGCACTTTTACTGTATGATTCTGAAAAATCTTTCTTCAATAAAAATACAGTTAAACAAATATAAAACCCTTCAAAATTATTCATGGAAATTTAAAAAGCACTTTACAAGATGAAAAAAAAAGGAAAAAAATTCTAATGTAAAGTCATCTTTTCCAATGCTAAAGACTGCGCATCTAAAGCAATTGCAGAGTTTCTTTATTAAACCTCTGTATTCTTGCCTTAGTTCACACTAATGACTTACCATTTGTTGTTAAAGTTGATGCCTCAGACTCAGCAGTTTTAGCAATAATGGCCCAAAGACTTAGGGATAAGCAGTTACAGTCTAAGGCCATGTTCACACGGCTTATTCTGGGATGTAATTCATTCCATAATTACGCGCCAAAGTGCGCCAATTACGGGCTGAATCCGGTCACCCCCCCCCCCCCCCCCCGGCCACCCCCCCCCCCCCCCCCCCCCCTCCCCCCCCTCCCCCCCCCCCCCCCCCCCCCCATACCCCCCCCCCCCCCCCCCCCCCCCCCCCCCCCCCCCCCCCCCCCCAGTAACTACGTTAAATGCACAAGTTTCCTCATATGAAACTATGGCACTTACGTCTCCTCTCCCTGCTCGGCGAATACAGCCGAGGGGTGATATATTGAACAGGTCACTTTTCCAAGACAGCGTATACCGCGCCGCTAGCAATGACTGTCTATGGCCGGGCAAAGTGCACGGCCCCCCCAGCTCGGGCTCCCTCCCTGCTCACCCCCCGCCCCCGGCCACACAGCGTAATTGCGGGGCGGAATTACGCCCCGCAATTAAGCCGTGTGAACATAGCCTAACAGTTACATAATTAGAGATGGGCAAATTGCTAAAAAATTCGATTCGGTCCGCATTGCTTCGGGACGAATCGCATTAAAAGACAGCTATTTCCAGGCTGCACAGATCCTGCAGGGTGCTGTAGAACGTTGGTGACCATGCTTGAAATACTGCAGCGGGAGCTTTGGTTTGGTCTTCTATATTACAATGTTGTGTTTTAGTTATGACGACTTTAGGCACATGACTGCCGGGACCGCTCTTAGAATCGCTTCACTATAAAATTCCCTGGGCACTTAAGAGGGCAAAAACTTGACCAAAAAAATCTGATGCGGGAAAGTAGCTGATAAAGTCAAGGCCATGAAAGCTGGAAAAAAACAAGCTGAGAGCTGCAGTTGGCAACATCATTGGACAGAGTGTGGAGGTGACGGCCAGCAGCCACAGCAGCATGAGGTCAAACTAGTGCCACAATGAAATTCTGGAGGTGCAAAAACAGGAGATAGGCCACAGATTGGCACAAATGACACATGTGTAGGTCACGGCAGCAGGTCCCACAGCAGCAGCATGAGGTCATAACAGCGGCAAAACAATGACATTCTGGAGGTGGCAAAACAGTAGTAGGCCACAGATGCACAATGACAGAGAGTGAGTGTCACGGCAGCAGAAGCATGAAGTCAGAGAGTTGGCACAATGACAGGGTAGTGGAGGTGAACGGTTCGGCAGCCCACAGCAGCATAATGGTCACAGAGTGGCACGAATGACAATCAGGAGGTGGCAAAAACAGAGTACTTCTCGGCCACAGAGGTGGCACAATGTACAGAGAGTGCGGAGGTCAAGTGCATGCAGCCACAGCAGCAGCAATGAAGGTCAGAGAGTGACACAATGTACAATCCTGGAGGTTGTCAAAAACAGGAGTAGGCCACAAAAGTGGCACAAGTGAGAAGAGTGGAGGTGACGGGGCAGCAGCAGCCAAGTGGTATCAGAGAGTGGCATAATGCCACAGTGTGGAGGGCTACGGCCGCAGCCCACAGCAGCAGCATGAGGTCAGGTCAGTGGGCACAATGACATTGTTGAGGTGGCAAAACTAGTGAGGCCCAGAGAGTGGCACAATGACAGAGAGTGGAGGTGACGGCAGCAGCATCATGGGTCAGAGAGTGGCACAATGAACACGTGTGGAGGACACGGCAGCAGCCACAGCAGTCAGCATGAGGTCAGACAGTGGAACAGATGGACAGAGTGTGTAGGGCAAGGGAGCAGCCACAGCAGCAGCATGAGTCAGACAGTGGCACAATGACAGAGATGGAGGTCACAGACAGCAGCAGCATGAGGTCAGAGAGTGGCACAATAATAGGGTGTGGAGGTGACGGCGGCACCTACAGCAGCATGAGGTCAAGAGAGTGGCACAATGACATTCTGAGTGGCAAAACACAAGGAATAGGCCACAGAGAGTGCACAATTACACAGTGTGAAGGGCACGACAGCAGCCACAGCAAGCAGCATGAGGTCAGAGAGTGGCACAATGATCATTTCTGTAAGGTGGCAAAAACAGTAGTAGGCCACAGACTGGCACAAATGGACGAGATGGAGGTGACGTGCAGCATCAGATTTACAGTGAGGTCAGAGAGTGGCAACAATGACAACAGTGTGGAGGACACGCAGCAGCCCACAGCAGCAGCAGGAGGTCAGACTGTGGCACAATGACAGAATGTGTCGGAGGCAAGGGCAGCAGCCACAAGCAGCAGCATGAGATCAAGGCAGTGGCACAATGACATTCTGGAGGTGGAAAAAACAGTATAGGCCAACAGAGTGGGCACAATGACAGAGAGTAGAGGTGATGGCAGCCAGCACTGGTCTGTATTTCTACACATATATCATTCAGTAATTTGGCATGTTTAGTACACCTTATGTTTTCTATTACATGTATGATGTGTGTATACTATAAGCATATTGCTGGGTTGATTTATTGATATTATGGTGTGGATGCAGTCTTAGGGGGTTATATCCATATTGCCATTTCTTTTTTGGTTGAATTGTGTTTTTGATTCAATAAAACATATTTGTTTTTAGGTTTTGGTTTGGTTGTCGGTGTTTGTGCCCTACACATGTGGTATGATGGAGCATTACTTGTGGAGGCTGAGATGATGGTGGTGGTGGAGGAGGAGGAGGCGGACATTGGCGCAGGAGCCACAGTTTGACATAAAGCGTGGGAGGAGAAAGCGGGTCTCCTGTCCAAGTTGTTAGTAGTGTGCCTGGGACAGGTAAGCAGATTCACGTGCCAGTCGGGCCGTAAAGGACATGGTACTGTCCCTGACCGATAGTTACAGCTACAGATGACCGCGTCTGACCTGCACACTTGGAACAACTGATAAGCACATAAAGGACTGGGCCCACCTTCTGTTCTAAACATATTTAAGTGCTGGTACTGCCTGTTATGGAAAGAAATTACGGCTTGGAACTCGGATCCATCACAGCTCGCACAAGCCATTTGTTCTCTGAATGGCGGTGGCCAGATCCACCATTTGGAAAGGGAGGGACTTGCAGTATCCAACAACATGGACAGGAAGCCCGGTCGAGGCTGACCCGCACCTTGTGATGGTTGGACGCATACTGGTTGTCCTCTTTGCAATCGCCTCGCTGAACGACTGCTGGTGCCAGTGAGTAGCAAGTGAGCAGAGCATCTAGGACCGGAGATGATGGCAAAGAGAAACAGCTCCCGTGCTGCAAGGTGGAGGAGCCATGACACTGGCTGCAATGGCATGCGTGCCACTGGGCGCTGCTGTCCTAGCTGCTGCTGTTACTGCAGCGCAGGTATGGAACCACCACAAACGATCCACGTTTTCTCCCAGGCCACCGAGGTGACGCTACATGTGTTGAACGGCAGGGCCGAGGTTCCAACGTTAGCATCCCTGGGCCACAATTCACTTTCTGCCCAACAGATTCTACATATACCCATATTTCAGCTCACTCCGTGTCTAAGCAAAAGAAGCTGCCACACCGCCGAGTAGCTGATTTAACCGAGCCAACGCTCCGCACTGAGAGACTACTGCCGCCTTTTGCCTCGCTGAAGCCCCTGTGCCGCTACTTTCTTGTACCTGCGAAAGCGGGTTTTCCTTCCCCATGGGCCTTATTGCCTCCTGACCTTTGCACTGACTGCTACCCAGCTGACTACGGCCACACTCCCCAACTTGCTGGCTGCATCGCTGACCTGACGCGCAAGCTGGACGCCCTCTTCTCCTGACGATGATAGAAGCCCTTACTTCACACCGGGTCGCACAAGTGCGGTCGGCTACATCATCATCGATATGTTTTTCATTGTCCACTGGGCTGTCCATCGATCACCAGTCTTGTATGCAGAGGCTGACCCCTCACAACATGACCTCCCATCCGACTCTCCACATCTATACTTTGCCGCCTACAGCATGAAGCAGGGGAATTGACTCCCATTTCTCGCGCTGTCCAAGTAGCTGCTGACTGCCCTATCTCAAATTTGTTTCCTCCTCATGCTATATAGTGGCGCTGAGCCCAGACCACATAGTAAGATCTCTGGCTGAGGGAAACCGGATGGAGACAGAAGGCGGTTGAAGGGACCAGGTGAGGGCCGCTGAACCCGCTCCCGGGGCCGATGCCAACTAAGGTTTGTAGTCCTGACGATCCCCCATGACTCTTGGCTGGGGTATGTCAAAGTCATCTGGAGGAAGTAGATGACCTAGTCCAACTAATCAAGAACACCTTGGGTTTGCTGGTCAACACACATTGCCGCATGATGACAGCGGCAGTTTTGGCCCACCGAGTGACCCCTTGCTCGTGCTGCGACCTGGGCCTGCCTCCAGGAATGTTTGTGAGCCGCTTATGCCACTCGCAGTGAAGAGCATGCCACCTCTCTGTCTGACATAACTGTTTTTGTTTCTAAAATGTACAGACACTGTGTTGATGAAGACACAATCTGCATATGATAAATGTCCATCCTGTATTTGACTCCAATGAACCCAGTAACAAGGCTTGGATAACCCTTGGATATAAATTATTGCACTCCACAAATGTCCAGGAGGGGGGGGGGGGAGGGGGGAAGGGTAAGGGGGGGGGGGGGGGGGTGTGAGGGAGGAAAAATGTACTTGTATGTGCCATTTAAAACACTGTGTATTTTACTAAATATAAAACCACAAACAGGCTTAATTAACCGTACGTTTACGAATTATGCTACAGGCAAAATGTCTTCTTTGGCAGGTGAAAAAGAACATTTCTTTTAGTGACCACAACAGCAGAAACAAAACGGCTTAATTGAAAGCCCTGGAGTAATTTGCGGCAAAAGAAACTGAGCAACCAAAAATTACCCATCTTTGTAAGGTAGTTAAAATGGCGTGTATTTTACGGGTACACAAAACAGAAAAACTCGTAATTAACCACTTTCGTGATTATTGAATTGATTGCTACAGGTAAAATGTATTTTTTTGGCGGTGAAAAAATACGGTTCTTTTAGTGACCACAACATCATACAAGCTTAATTAACACCCTGGATGTAAATTGCGCAAAAGAAATATGCTGGCCAACAATTACCAGCTTTGTATCGTGTAAAATGGCGTGTAATTTTACGGTACACAACAACAAAGAAAACCTTGTAATTAACCTTTGTTATGAAATTATGTTTACAGTAATAAAAATGTCTTTTTTGGCGGTGAAAAAAGACGTTTCTTTTAGGAGACCCACAACAGCAAGAACAACGCATAAATTAACCCCTGGATGTAAATTGCGCAAAAGATTGAGCAACCCAAAAATTACCAGCTTTGTAGCGTGTTAAAAGATGCGTGGTATTTGTAGCGGTACACAAACAACAGAAAAACTTGTAATTATCCTTCGGTTTGAATAATGCTACAGGTAAAAATGTCTTTTTTGGTGAGTGAAAAAGAACATTTCTTTTAGTGACCACAACAGCAGAACAACGCTTAATTAACCCCTGGATGTAAAGATTGCACAAAAAGAAATGAGCAACCAAAAATGAAGTGGTATTTGGATTGTAAAAACGCTGTTTTCTTTAAATTAATAAAACAGAGACAACAGGTCGCTTAGATAACCCTTGGATATTCAATGTGCTGTGAGCAGATAGCCATTAAATGTAATATGCAGCTGCATTGGACGCCCACACTGGACACTTCAGTTCCAATACACCCACAAAATCAGAATTAGAACGTAAAGATAAGCTGTGGACAACCCCCCAAAAATTGCTGTATAAATGAGTTCTTAGTAAGAGAATATAATAAGCAGCCGTGGCAGCACCTTCCTACTCAGTACATAGAGAGTGGTGTGAGCTCCCGCCGTCGCGCCCGGACTTTTATAGTGCGGTGACGTCACAGAAATCCACCGGTCTCTGATTGGCTTCATCTCTGTCCAAGAGAGAGCGAGTAATGGACCAGCACACTAGAGAAGTAATGCAAAAGTGTTTGGTTTTATTATATCCCACAGGCTGTCAAGATATTCTAGTGTATAAAATTTGTGACTTAGACAAACATGACGTTTCGGTCAATTTAGACCTTTTTCAAACAGTCACTGTGAAGCAAAAAAAATAAATAAAAAGAATCATGAACAAACAGTGATATATACATATATACAGTGCAATGAAGTGTAAAAGAAACCACAATATAATCAGTACCCCAATTAGACAAACTATATACATCGTTATTCACAACTTGATATGTACAAAAAGTCAACAGACATGTATCAATATAGCAATATGAGACCAAGAAACATATCGATGCTAGATATATATTGAAAAGAAATCGAGGCTAGATGTATTGAAAAGACCTGCATACTATATAGAAAGACCAATAAGTATGTTCACCTGTAATACATATAGAATAGTGACAGGCATTAATGATATTACTGGATGCTGATCACATATATTCACATGTTATATACATGTAGAGAAAAAGAGCATTACAGCAACATTAAGAATATAGCTATGTAACCCTATTGCGCCCTCAACAACTTACCACTCCTGAAAAGAAGTAGAAAAGATGAAGTGAAGGGCCGTAGCCCTATAGAATAGGAGCCTCCAGTTGTAGGGGAGTAGAGTGCCAATGTTATAATGAGCGCCGCGGCCGTATGCCCGGAACCGGAAGTCGCCGCATCGCTCTGCATCATATCCGGTGAGGGGAAAGATGGGAGATGTATTCTGAATAGGTCACATGCGCAATAGCGCAGTGCCTGAATAGAATAAGGAATAGAAGATAATGATAGAAGATAGTAATAGACACATAATAGAAGATATTGCACAGGTGATAGAGAGCTATATAGGTAAGTAAAAGACGAGTAAGGATGTAGAAACGCCCATGAAGAGATAGAATATATAATGCAGTAGCCGAAAAGAATTTGAACATTGATCATAATCCCAGAACAAGGACAAACAAAGTATGAAAAAAAGGAAGAAGAATAGATTAAGGTAAAGGAAAAATACGAACGTGTACAAACTAAGTAATAATCCCCTCTCTCCCAAACAACAAACACAAAAGGAAAAAATAACGAGCGGGGGAGGACAAAACCGGGGAGGAGGAGGAAAAGAGAAGAGATTTATTACTAGTTTGGTAGACAGAGGTACAACGTTCGTATTTTTTTCTTTAGCTTAATCTATTCTCTCTTTCATTTTTCCCCTTATTTTAATTTTTTTTCAAATAGTTTTTTTTTTTCTCTCCCCCATCGACTTATGGTTTGTCCTTGTTCTGGGATTATGATCAATGTTCAAATTCTTTTCCGGGCTGAACTGCATTATATAATTCTAAATCTATTATCAGGGCGTTTCTAACATCCTGTACGTGCCTCATCGTCTTTTACGCTAAACTTGGTCACCTTACCCAATATAGCTCATACTAAATCACAACTGTGCAATATCTTCTATTATGTGTCTATTAACTATCTTTGCATCTAATTTCATTATCGTCATTCTTTTCCTTATTCTATTCACTCCCACTCCGGCAGCAGTGCGCTATTACGGCTAATGGACCTATTCAAAGAATACATCACCCCGAGATGCCCGCACCCCATCAATCAGGAGCCATCTTATTCCCCTCAGCCCATTTTCACATCAGCCGCTCTGCTGCCGCGACTTTTCCCTATGGAGAAGCACCGGTTCCATCTGGCATATACTACACGGACCCGGCTTTGTGCGCTATACGATTATAACACGGTTTGGCAACTCTACTCAGAACCTCTAACAACTGGCGTGCCATCCTAATTCTATAGGGCTACATTATACGGCCCTTCACGTAAGTTCATCTTTTCTACTAACCTATACTTCTTTTCAGGATTGGTAAGTTGTTGAGGGCGCAATAGGGTTACATAGCTATATTCTTAATGTTCTGCTATAAACGCTCTTTTTCCTCCTCTACAATGTTATACAACATGTGAATATAGTGTGATCAAGCATTCAACGTTAGATAAAATCATTAATGCCTGTCACTATTCTATATGTAATTAACAAGTTGAACAATACATATTGGTCTTCTTCTATATTAGTATGCAAAAAAGGTCTTTTCAATACATCTACAACTAAGAGCCTCGAATTTTTTTTTTTTAGTTTTCAAATATATCCAACATCGATATGGTATTACTTAGGTCCATAGCTATATTTGATAAACATGTCTGTTTGACCTTTTTGTTACAATATCAAGTTGTGAATAAAATAACGATGATACTATAGTTTTGTCTAATTTGGGGTAAACAGATTATATATTTGGGTTGGGTCCTTTTTTTACAAGACTGTTCATTGCAACTGTATAATATGTATATATCACATGATTGTTGCATGATTCTTTTTAAATTATTTTTTTTTGCTTGTTATCAGCACATGTGACTGTTTGAAAAAAGGTCTAAATTGACCGAAACTGTCATGGTTTTGTCTAAGTTCACAAATTTTATTTAAGGCAACCTAAAACCTTGAAGCCTGTCTGGATATAAATAAAAAACCAACACAATATGTTTGCATTACTTTCTCATTGTGGTGCGGGCTGGTATCAATTACCCTCTCCTTTGACATAGAGATGAAGCCAATCAGAGAGACCGGTGGGATTCTGTGACGTCACCGGCAAGCACTTGGCACTATAAAAGTCCGGGCGCGACAGCAACTGGGAGCTCACAAGAGAACAACTAAAGAACAACACTCTAAAACCTTCACAATGTGTTAGCTGAGAATGAAATGTGCTGCCACGGCTGCTTATTATATCATCATTACTAAAGAACGTAATCCATTTTATAGGCAGCAATTTTTAGGGGGTTGTCACAGCTTATCTCGAATTACTTAGCTAATTCTGATTTTGTTGGGGTATATTGGAACTGAATAAGCTCCAGTGTGCGACCAATGCAGCTGGCATATACATTTTCAAAAATGCTAATACTGCTCACAGCACATTGATATCCAAGGGGTTATCTAGGAGCACTGTTCCTGTTTGTATTTCATATTTAAAAGAAAACAAGCTCGTTTTTTTTTTTACACAAGTCCAAATAAACCACTTCATACTTTTTGGTTGCTCATTTCTTTTATGGCAATTTTTACAATCCCAGGGTTATTAAGGAGCGTGTGAGTTCTGGCTGTTGTGGATCAACTGAAAAGAAATGTTCATTTTTTGTTCAGTCATGCAAACCCCGGAACACAAAAAAAGGACATTTTAACTAAACCTGAATCATTATTATTTCAAAACGACGAGTACGAAGATAATTACAAGTTTTTTCCTGTTGTTGTGTACCGTACAATACACTAAGCAATTTAAACACGAGTAAGTTCTGGATGAGAACAGGGGCTACAAAGCTGGTAGATTTTTGGTTGCTCAATTCTTTTGTTGGGCTGCAAATTTACAAGATCCGCAGGGGTTAATTAAAAAGCGTTGTTCTGGCTGTTGTGGTCTCTAAAGAAACGTTCTTTTTCTCATAAGCAAGAAACCTTCCTAACACAACTCGGCCAAAAAAAGACATTTTATATCTGTAACTATAATTCATAAACCAAACCCGTTAACCAACCAAAAACCCACTAAATAACGGAGAATATGAGATCCCTAAAAAAAAACACGCCATATAAACAGACAACTACAGCACTTAGCAAAGTGCTTGTAATTGTTGGCAGCATGATTTTTCCCTTTTGCTGTCAATTTACACTCCATGTGTTAATTAATAAGCTTGTTCTGCTGTTGTGGTCGCACTAAAAAGAAAGAACCCGTCTTTTTTTCACCGGCGAAGCCAAAAAATACATATTTACCTGTAGCATAATTCATCACCGGAAGGTTAATGTACGAGTTTTTTCTGCTGTTTTTTGTGTACCTTTTGGTAAAATAACACTCCATTTTAAACGCTAACAAAATAAAAGAGTGGAGAAGACTGGCTACAAAGCTATGTGGTAATTTTTGAGTGTTGCTCGATTCTAATTTGCCGAGCAATATTACATAACCAGGGTCAATTAAGCGTTGTTTCTGAGGCTGTTTGTGGTCAACTAAAAGAAAATGTTCTTTTATTTCTCCAACCTCACAACCACTTTCGCAACGCATGTACCACGCAGCCCAAGAAGAACATTAATTGGCCTGTAGCATAATTCATGAACTCAGATTCGTTTTAATTAAGCCTTGATTGTGCTTTTATATTTAGTAAAAAACCACAGTGTTTTTAAATGGGCATACATACAAGTACGATTTTTCCCGTCCTTCTCGCTTAGGCCATTTTGTGGAGTGCAATTTATATCCGAGAGTGGTTATCCAAGCTTGGTTATTCACTGGTTCATCGTTGAGTCAAATACAAGGATGTGCAATTTATTCATAATGCACAGAATAATCTTCAATCACAAAAACAGTTGTCTGTTACATTTTAGAAACTAAAAAACAGTATGGTCAGACAGAGAGGTGGGCATGTCTCATTCACTGCGAGTGGCAGGGCTTGAGCAACAAAACATTCCTGGAGTCAGGCCCAGGTCGCACGCACAGCAAGGCGGTCAACTCGGTGAGGCCACAAAAAACCTTATGACCTCTGTCATCTAGCGGATGCTGTGTGTTTGACCTAGCAACCCAAGGGTTCTTGTATATTAGTATGTACTAGGTCATCCTACTTCCTCCCAGATGACATCTCTGACAACATCCCAGCCCAAGTAGTCAGTGGGATCGTCCAGAGCGACCACAACAGAGATAAACAGACAGCATGGGAGTACACGTAATCAACACCCTAAGTTGGGCATGGTCCCCGGGAGCTGGTGGTCAGCGGCCCACACCGACCTGTCCTCACCCGAGGCCTCTGACCCATGCCGGTATCGACCTATGTAGAGAGTCACCAGAGTATCTACTGTATGTGGTCTGGGGCTCAGAACAAGAAACGCTCGGGAGTCGCTCCCACACACTCGTCGTGTTTCTGCCCCCAATATCGGCCTATGCCGACCCTCCTACCTAATTCCCCGCTGTGCAAAGAAAAATGTGACCCCAGACAACGCACCCTGCTTCTAGCAGTATGCGGCCCAAAGGTATAGATGATGGAGAGTGGCATGGGGATGTCATAGTTGGTTGAGGGGTCACGCCTCTGCATACCCGAAGACTCAAATACTGGTGATGAGGACAGCAGTGACAATGAAACACTAAAATCAAAAAGAGGAAAAGCAGTATATTTCAGGTCACAACCTGTGTGTCCTATCACCAGCAGTAGCCGTGTGCCCGTTACTATAATCTTAGGCGTTATCATCGCTGATGAAGGGGCGGAGGTGAATAAGAGGGGCTTCATCATGCCGTCGAGGAGAAGAAAGAGCGTAGCAGTCAGCGTATTCGCGCGGACAGGCATGGGGTGTGTGTGAGGTGATCGATGCAGTCAGGACTTGCTTCAGGGCAATTGTGGGGGAGTGTGGCCAGGTGTGGAGTGTAGTGATAGCAGCAGGTAGCAAGCAGTATGCAAGGCAGGAGAGCCAAATGGCCATGGGAATGATACGCACGCGAAGATGTGGTGAGGGGGGGGCGGTTGGTTGGTGAGAGCGCAGAGTGGAAGGTTGGGTAGAATCCCGGCAAGAACTTGGTAGATCCGCTTCGCAGTAACCATAGAAAGTAGCGGTGCCAAGCGGTGGATTAAGTTGGTGGTGCTTCCAGGCGGGGGAGGCAGATAGGAGTGTGCGGGCAGTTAATATGTGGGATCCACGTGCTGGGAAGGGGAATCGGTTTGGAGGGACAAGCGGAAGGTTTTAAATAGCAATGGGTGGTGTTGAAGGTGGTGTAGCAATGTTGCGGGAACAGCCGTTGGCGAATAAAAAGTCAGAGGTCAAAGGGGTGGATGTATCGATAGTATCGATTTGGTGCGGTCGTGGTGATAGTCGGTAGTGGACATTTTCTTTGCTTAGACAAGCGCGCAGTTAACCGCATTAGGCTAAAGGAGCTGGATAATACGTAGTGGTGCATGATCTGTAAGAATTGTAGGCCGAGAGCGCGCAGGCACGATGAATTGGGTGCTAGGCGCCTCGGGGATTGGTGAGGGAATGCTGAAGGGTCGTGTACAAATTTGTTGAATTGGTCCGTATAAATAAAGCGCGGTGACATGGAGATCAAAAGCCCACAACGGCCCTGCGTCAACACTAAGTAGCCGTCACTCCATGAGGGTGAGTGCCGGGGAGGAGGGGCCAGCAGGGTTTGTGCGGGTCACGACAAAAACGAGGCTACGTTTGTGGTGGTCCATCCTGGCCGCTGCAGTACAACAGGCAGGCAGCAGCAGACAGCGCCCAAGATGGCACAAGCATGCCATTGCAGCCAGACAAGGCTCCACCACCCATCGTGCAAGAAGGGAGCTAGTTTCTCTTTGCGCCTCATACATCCGTCCCGGGTCGCAGATCTCCCTCTCCTGCTACGCTCATGGCAACACAAGCAGTCGTTCCGTTCCAGTTAGACGAGGACGATTGCAAGAGGGAGAGACAAACGGAGTATGCGTCCGAAAACCATCCTAGAGGTGCGGCAGCTGACCGAGCTTCAAGAGAGATCTGTCCATGTTGTGGTACTGCAGTCCTCTGCAAAGCCTTTCCAAAGGGTGGATCGTCGAGCACCATTACAGTTAGAACAAATGCGCCTGGGTGCCCAAGCCGAGAAGGAGAGTTCCAAGCCGGTAATTTCTTTTACCCAAAAAAGTGGCAGTACCAAGCACTTAAAATATTATGTAGAACAAGAAGGTGGTCCAGTCCTTAGAGCTTATCATTTGTTCCAAGGTGCACTCAAGGCAGCGCTGGACATCTGATAGTGCTGTAGACTAAATAACAAAAATACCACGTCAGACCTTTTACGGGCCATACCATGTCCTTTACGCCCCACTGGGTGAATGCTGCTTGACCTGCCCAGGCACTCCAACAACTTGGACAGGAAGTACGCATAATTCACCTTCTTATCTTCTCCTGTGCCCTAAGCGTCTTGACACACAATGAGGCGCAACCTGCGCCAAAGTCCGCCTCCGTACACCTCCTCCACCGACCACCATGTCCATCTCAGCCTCATTTGACTCACAAGTAATCTGCCATCATGACTAATGGGCTGAATAACCCCCATGTAGACTTTTCGCCTCCCCCCCTCCCTCCCCACCCCTCTAAAACAAATAATTAAATATTGAATGCCAAAAAACGAAAACATGTCTGAGGAAAAATAAATGTATAGATGCACCAAATTCAACACACCACCACAGGCCAACAACTTCCCAGTGCCCACAATCACGACCCCCCCCCCAACTCTACTAGTGTGCAAAACCACAGTCCCAAATATCAATTAAAAATCACCCCGAGCAATATTCCATATATGTAAACACACATCATTTATCATGTTAGATAGAAAAACATAAGTGTGAAGCTAAACATGCAAATACTGAAAATGATATAGTGTATGAAATAACAGATCAACCCAAGTACTGCAGCCAGACACCTCTACTCTCTGACATTGTGTCCACTCTGTGGCCCCTACTACCTGGTTTTTTTTTTTTGTTTTTTCCACCTCCAGAATTGTCATTGTGACCACACCCTGACCTTCATGCAGTTGCTGCTGTGGCTGCTGCCTTTCCCTCCACACTCCTGATTCATTGTGCCACTGCATGTCTGAAACCTCGATGCTGCTGCAGGTGGGCTGCTGCCGGTGTCCTCCACAGGAGCTCGACAGTGGTCAATTGTGCCACACTGCTCTCTGACCTCATTGCCGCTTCCTGTGGCCTCACCTCTGACGGCCGTCCACTCTTCTGGGTCATTGTGCCAGTCTGTGGGCCTACTATCTGTTTATGCCACCTTCATAATGTCATTGTGCCACTCTCTGACCTCATGCTGACGTATGGATTAGATCTGCTGTGGCCTCTGTCGTGCCCTTCACTGTGGTCCATTGTGCCACTCTGTGGCCTATTCCTCCCACTGTTTTTTTTGCCACCTCCAGAATGTTCTTGTGGCCACTCCTGACCTCAATGCGCTGTGGCTGCCGCCGGCACCGGTCCACATCCGCCGGGGGGACCCTAGTATTGTGCCACTCTCCTCTGACCTTCATGCTGCTGCTGCGTGTGACCGCCACTCTTTGTCCTTGTGCCAACTGTCTGACCTCATGATGCATTGCTGCTGCTGTGGCTGCTGCCTTGCCCTCGCACCGACGGTTTCCTCTGTCATTGTGTGCCACTGTGTCCTGACTCATGCTGCTGCTGTGGCTGCTTGCCGTGTCCTCGCACTATCTGTGTCATTGTAGCCACTCTCTGGACCTCATGCTTGGTGCTGCTGCCGTCAGCCAGTCTAGTCCAACTCTCTGTTCATGAGTTGTGCCACTCTGGTGGCCTAACAACTGTTTTGCGTGTTGTTCGGTGGCCCGGTACTCTCCACAATGTCATGTTGTGTGTCCACTGCCATGACCTGCGATGGCTGTGGCTGCTGTGGCGTTGCGGGGGCCGGTGCCCGTCCAACGAACATGTGTCCCATATGCCACGCTTCTTGACCACATGCTGCTGTCTTGCCGGTCAACTATTCCACTTTCGTCTTCTTATCGTAATTGTTGCCCACTTTGTGGCCTACTCTCTGTTTTTTTTGTTGCACCTCCAGAATGTCATTGTGTCACGTCTTCTGTGGACCTCCATGCTGCGGCTGTGTCTGACTGGCCATGACCTTGTCCACTTCTCTGACATTGTGCACCTCTGTGGCCTACTCCTGTTTTTTTGCTCTTTTGCCACCGCTCCAGAAATGTCATTTGTGCCACTCTGTGAGACCGCTTAAGGGTCTGCTGTGGCTGCGCCGTCACCTCCACACACACCCGCTGTCATTGTGTCCACTCTCTGACTTCGCTTCATATGGCTTGCTGCGGTCCGTGACCGTCCACTCTTCTCTCTGTCATTGTGCCACTCTGAGGTCCGTTACGTAGTTAATGTTTTTTGCGCAACCTTTCCAGAATGTCATTGTGCCCGTCTGTCCTGACCCACATTGCTGCAGCTGTGGCTTTCTGCCGTGAACCTACCACAGAACTGTGTCTTGTGCCACCTCTCAGTGGCCTTCTCGGGGCGACTGTTTTTTTTTTTGCCACTCCAGAATTTTTCACATTGTGCCTACTGGTTGACCACCATTCTGGCTGTGGCAGCTGCCGTCAGATACCGCCCTCCAACCAGGACTCTGTCACTGATGTTTGCCAACTGAGCTCTCAGCTTGTTTTTTTTCTTTTTTTTCTTTTTATCTATTTTTTTTTTTTTTTCTGAGCTTTTTTTTTTTTTTTTTTTTCCATCTTTCACTGCCTTGACTTTATCCCCCTCCGAGGCTACTTTTCCCGCATGCATTTTTTTTGGTTCAGGTTTTGGCCCCTCTTAAAGAGTGCCCAGGAATTTTATAGTGAAGCGATTCAAAGAGGCGAGGTTCAGGCAGTCATGTGCGTGTCATAAAAGACTAGTAAAACGGACTGTAACGGCTTGAAAGACGACCAAACCGAAGCTTGCAGATAAGAATTCCCACGGTGCGTATTCAAAGCATGCACAAACCGTTCTTCTAGCACTAACCCTTGCAGGGATCTGTGCAAATCTGCAGGAGCCTGGAAATAAGCTGTCCTTTTAATATGCGATTCGTCCCCGAAGCAATTTCGGACCGAAATCGAATTTTTTTTTGAGAAAATTTGGCGCCATCTGCTAATTAGTGTAACTGTTAGGCGGCTATGTTCACGACATGGCTTAAATTGCCGGGGCGTAGATTTTCTTTGTCCCGCCCCGCAATTTATACGCTGTGTGGGCCGGGGGGCGGGGCGGGAGCGGGGGAGCGAGCGCGGGAGGCCGGCACTTTTGCCTGGCCCATATGACAGACATTGCTAGCGGTCGCGTATACGCTGTCATGAAAGTGACCTGGTCCAAATTATTTCTCCATCCATCCTCATCTCTGGCGCCTCACGCCCCTCGGCGTAATTCCCCGCCGAGCAGGAGATGTTGACGTAATGCATAGTTCTCTAATGAGAACGTGGCATTACCGTGAGTTTACTGTGGAACGGATTCGAGCAGCCCGTAATGTTGCGGCACTTTTGGCCTGCGTAATTACGAATGAATTACAATCCCAGAATAAGCCGTGAGAACGATGGCCTTTTAGACCCTGTAACCTACTTTGTACTGCTTTATCCACTAGATTCTTTGGGGGCCATTTATTGCTAAAGACTTGCTGAGTCTGTAGGCGATCACTATTAACTAAAACAAATGGTAAGTCATTAGTGTGAACTAAGGCAGACACAGAGGTAAAAAGAATCTGCAATTGCATAGATGCAGTCTTAGCATTGAAAGATGACTTACATGTCGTAAAATATACCTTACATATGAAATATTATGCAAACAACAATAGTCGCTAAGCATAAAATTTGTGACTTTAAATACCAACTAAATAAACCCATACAAAAACCAAAATGTATCCTCCCTTCACTTTCTAAAATGACTAAGAAAAACCCGTCCTCCAAAACCTGTGAAACCGATCATGAATCATGATCATAGACCATATTACAGCCTGATAATTATTAAGAACTAGCATAAATGTTACCGATAATGGACTTTAATTAATTTTATATGTTTACCCCAGACAATGACCACAACAAAAATAAATATTATTCAGGACCTTCTTTATTATATTGTAATCAAGCAAAAAACAATTTTAAAGAAGTTTTAGAAATACAAAATAGCACCAAGTTAACCAAAAGCCTACACTGCTGTAATCATTACACATATCTATCTCACGCCTTTAGTTATGCAGGGGGGCCAGTTCTAATAGAGGCAATGGTGATGCATACATAGAGGTCCCCTCAAGTAGAGAAATACTATAAGCTCAGAGAAAATAAATTCTGTATGTCCCCTCAAATGCACACTTTTCAGTATATTATACAATTGATCTTCTTTCAAATAGCACAAAATCATGCAATTTTCCTGTAATGTTCTTTAAATTTCTCAGAACATTTTAATTTGTCATACTTAACAGCAAACGGTACAAAAGAAGGACCAACCCAACAAATTGATCAAGAACATCACTGTACAAAGAGCGACACATGGTATGAAACCTTGTGCACTCTCAACACAGAGAATTTTTTTGTTTTATTTTTTTTTCAGTGTAATAATGTGGCGCCTGAAATATAATGAAAGTGTTGAAATGTGTGCTCATAAATGGCAGCTGAAGCACGATGCCCCTAGAACTAGGCTACCAGGATGTTATTGAGAACATTATATAATTGTAGATTTGTGCTGTAAATGGTTTCATTAATTTAATATATATAAAATAAATTTTTAGATTAAAAAAAATTTTTAAAAACTATTTTATAATAATAGACTAACTAAAAATAAAAAAAATATAAAAAAGGCTAACCATTAATTATAATAATTTCAAAAAACTAACCATCAAACAACATCCCCACCATCAACTCGGCTGACCCAAAACCCGTGCATTGCAAGGTGTACAAGGAGTTTAAAATAGCAGTAACAAAAAGCTAAATTGTATTATCTATAAAAAAAACGATTCTGAGTTCACCCTGATACTTGTGAGAGGGTACATTACCATATTGTTAAAAAAATAATAACTGCCCCCATACTTCCCACCCCGCTCCTCCCCCCCAAATATTCCACAACATGTAGAGTAATAAACAGGTATGTGCCAAACAACAAAACAAACCGCAACCGCATTTTACCCATGCAAACGACGAACAGTTGAGTCATTGAATAGGCCACATCGGAAAAATCAATAAGGAAAAAAACTAAAATTCTGTAAAAAAATTATATGGCAGTCAAAACTGGAGAAAACAGAAAAGAACGTATTTTGCCATAGAAATGTAACAAGTGAACCAACGCAAAAAATTATATTTAACAAAAAATAGATAAAAAGATAAAAAAAGAAAATGTTTTGGCCTCTTTACAAAGTACTGAGGATCTACACACATTGATAGTTAGTTCCAATCTCCGCCCTCACCCCACAACAACCCACCCATAATACTTACTCAGACTATTGAAATTTACCAATGAGTGATGACCTTCCCTGTTGTGAGCAAAGGGAGGTAGGTAAATTCCAATTTATAAAAAAAAATGTTTTCTAGTCAAACCCAGAAGAGAGTTACTGCTCCTCGCGCCTTAAAGGGGAAGCTTATAAAATGAGACAAATCCCCCCAAGCCCGTGATGGTGTGTATCACTCGCCCGTGTCTTAAGGGATTAAGTAATGGGTTGATAGATAGGCCCCATTCTTAATATTTTAATGGGCTTGTATAAAACAGGTATGTCCAAAAGGTGATTGGCGCAAAGTCAAGATGTTGGTGGCCAATAATTCAAAAAAAAGGGGATTTAAAAAGAAAGATGATCCAGGAACACTATAAGGCAGTAATGCTTAACCTTTGTTTTGGGTAAAAAAAGTTTGAAGGTTTTCTAAAGAGATGCTAATCCTGTAACTAAATCTCTAGTGAAAATAAGTATAACCAACTCGCCGATTCCAAGAAGGTTATTGAAGGATCGGTCTTGTCAAAACATAAATCTCATCTCAGCTTCTATGAGGTAGTTATAGTTTCCAAGAATGTGATCGTGGGTGATGGGCAAATGGAAGTCATATATTTTTGGATTGTTTCCCTAAAGCAATGTTTGATACTGTTCCACATAAAAGGTGGTAAGTATAAATGAGAAGAGGCCTTGACTGTGGTTGACAACATTGTGATGAAAGAGGGTAAGCAACTGTCTCACTGATAGAAAACAAAGGGTGGTAATAAAAAAACCGTGCATACTTACAGACTCTGTTGGTCCCTTGTTACTAAGTGGGTAACCACAGGGCTCAGTTTTGGCCCAATCCTCGTTTAAATTGTAATATTTTCATTAATGTGAACTAATACACTGCGCAACGTGATGGGCGCATGACGAATAGTTGATGTGAAAGCACGGTAGTAGAATATCAATCTTTTGCAGATGATACTAAATGGTCTGTAGAAGGAATCCACCGACAATAATAGCGGCATAATGTGTTATTACAAAAGGGATATGGATAGGTTGGAGGCCGGTGACAGAAGAAGTGGCAGATGAGGTTAATGACTGATACAAAGATGCAAGGTTTATTCACATGGGGAGGAAAAAATCAAATTACATGATTACCATATTAAATGGAAAAAAAACACTGGGTAAAAGTGACATTGGGAGAAGGGTCTGGGAATCCTTGGGAGCAGTAAAATTAACTGTAGCATGGCCAGTGTCCAGGGCAAAGCAGCAGTGCCAATGGCAGAATGGTGGAACCCATTAAGGGTGTGGTATTAAAAAAAGGGGAATAGATGCACCATGATGGGAACCTTTATTCTCTCGACGGCGACTATACATAGGGTCACTGGTTAGATCACACACATGGAATATTTGTGTACAGTTTTGGCACTCAGTTGCACAGGAAAGACATTGTAGAGAGCTTGAACAGGGTACAAAAGATGAAGCAAACCATGTCGGGCAAACAAAAAATAATAAAGGAATGTGGTGGACTGCAATACCCCAGAAAGAATTTAGCAAGTGGGTTAGGGGATTATTTAAGTGTAGAGAAAGACGGCTTCGGGGACATATAAAAATATGTTAAATTATATTAATGGCCAATAAAAGAGATCTACTAAATGATTTATTTATATTAAGACCCAGACTGTATCTAGAACAAGGGGGTGCATCCACGAAGTTCTTGAGGAAAGAAAGTGTTCTTACATAAACATATGAGATGGAAGTTGGGGGATTTTTTAATCCATGTTATAGCGGTGAGACAGTGGAACTCGGGGTCCTTGCCAGAGTACTTAGTCCATGGTGAATTCCACTAACAGGAGTTCAAGTTAAAGTAACTAGATTCTGAAGAAGGGCTGGTATATATTTCTAAGAATGTAATAGTAACAAGTTATAAGTGACTATAGAATGTCTGTAGAAGGGTCTGGATACATTTCTAGATGTTATATAACAAGTTATAATGACTGGGATTCTGGAGAAGGGTCTGGATACATTTCTAGATGTAATATAACAGGTTATAGTGACTAGGATTCTGGAGAGGGGTCGTTGATCCAGGGATTTATTCCGATTGCCAGATTGGAGTCAGAAAGGAATTTTTTCCCTAAAATGAGGACAATTGGCTTCTACCTCATGGGGGTTTTTGCCTTCCTCTGGATCAACACTTTAGCAACACTTTAGCAACACTTTAGCACAGTAGGCTGAACTGGATGGATGTATGTCTTTTTTCGGCCTGACAAACTATGTAACTATGTATGTAACTATGTAAAATCTATATAATTTAATTTTATATAGTTTGCTAATTAATATAAATTACTTTTTATTATGTTATTGATATTAGTTGAGAAATAAGGGACATTTTTTGCCCTAATGGCAAATCTAATTCCATTATGACAACTCAGGCTCAGGCAGACCACATTTAAATTGGTCTGGCTGTTCAAGCAGTTATGTGCCTCGTTTTGCCATCCTTCACGGTATGTTCACACGATGTATTGCGGCGCGTACAGTACGCGGTGCAATACATCATATTTTTCGGGAGGTCGCTCTAATACGCACGTACTCCCGCAGTGCAGGGGGGCCGGCAGATCGCTGGCCCCACTGACATTCATTACTCATGGAGTGTATTCGCGGTGGATAATTAACATTTCACTTATCTCCCCATGCATACAAAATGATTGTTGAGTATGAGAACTATGGATTACCATAATTTTGGCGCACAAACCTGCCGGTATTAGAGCGCAAATACGTCTCCAGAGCGCCCACAGAACATCCCCACATCTTTAGCGCCTTACAAAGTGTTGGGTTCAGCGCAAAGTGTGCCAAACATGTTCTTTCGACGTGCCATACATCGGCAAATTAGGCGGACTACTGACTTTTGTCACATTTAACACCAGAACATTAAAACTGACCCCTTCATACATGTCACCCAAAGTGTGGAAATATAGCTGGAGTACTGCATAGTCCAAATGACATGACAAGAGATTCAAAATCTTCATACCATGTTCAAATGAGTATGAAATTGCCATTCTTTTTGTCACCAATATCTTTAAATCATTATATGGTTCAGACAGTTTTTCTATGTTGGTAACAGAATCTCCAGAAAGTCACACCTGGGAGATTATGGAACTCGCTGTCTGACAATTAGTTAACAGCATTTGGAAGCCTATTCAAAACCCTGTTACTCCCAAAGTTACTACAAGCTTAAGGGTGCTTTTACTTAGTGTGGTTTTGGTGCATTTTTTCACTTGCAGTACTGCAAAACAATTAAGCTGCCTTTATCACAAGCAACCTTCTTTCTGTTATCTAAATTGCTTGTAAAGATGTTGTAAGTGAGTAGGGATGAGCGGATATAATCGACAAAGTTGAAATCGGCACGATTTTTAGGCTAATCGGAAATTTCCGATCACGCGATATTTTAGGTGACAATCTGACAGATAATCTATTACTATCGCAACATTTTCGTCGCCTCCTGTCATTTTGGCGGCCAGCAAATCAGCTTAGAGCATAGAGCAGGGTGAGCTGGGTGTGCGACGTCATGATTGTGATGTGTATGGTTGTCATTGGCTGGAAAAATCACATTACCTCGTTTTGCATAGAACGGTGTTTCCTGTTCTGCATCAGTCTTTCATTGTCTAACACTAGAACATGACGTGCTCTGCGTGTCTCTCAATACAGCTCAGCTCAGAGACACAGTTCTTATCTTTATTGATCCAGACAACTACACTTTTAGCTGTGAACATTAGAATATAGGTAGATTACAGAATTTCAGTTCTTATTTAGTTAGACAGAGACTTTTAAAGAAGCATCTAGCGCTGTCCAGCCGCGGGAGGGAGATGGGGGCCGGACGGACAGACAGGCTTTGGAGAGGAGGGTGTATATTGTGCAGAGCAGACTCTGCTTTGAACCTGCATTGAAATTTCATTTTTTTTTACCACTTTTTGGCCAGCACACCTCGCCCCTTTAGGTAAAATTTGTACCTTTTATTTGGGCTCCCAGTTTTTTCAAATACCCACGGTCAAAATTTGGATACAAAATTTTCTAGAAAATTTTTTGGTATTTTTAATTGGGTGAAAAAAATCCCCTTTTGTTATCTAAAAACTTTTAAATAGCTGTAGCACTTTGGTGCCCCCCATTTTTTTCAAATGTCACCGGTATTTTAAAATTTTTGGATCGAAATTTTTGTAACTGTTTTTTTATTTAATTTAATTGGGGTGCAAAACACCTTTTTCTTATCCATATAACTTTTAAATAGCGTTTTACACTTTGAGGCCCCCCCAGTTTTTTTCAAATAGCCCCCTTGTACCAATTTGGATACAGAAATTTTTAGTAATTTTTGGTTTTTTTAATTTGGGTGTAAAAGCCATCTTTTTTTATCCGTATAATTTTAAATAGTGTCTGCACTTGGTGCCCCCTTTTTTTTTTTAAAAAGTGCAATTGTATTTAAAAATTTGGATAAGAAATTTCTCTAGTAACTTTGGTGTTTTAATTGGTGCAAAAACCTCTTTTGTTACCTAAACTTTTAAATAGCTGTATCATTTTTGGTGCACCCAGTTTTTTCAAAGAGCACCTTGTACTTAAAGTGGATACAAAAATTTTTTATAATGTTGGTGTTTTTTAATTGTGCAAAAACCCCTTTTTCTTATGAAAAATTTTAAATAGCGTTTTGACTTGGTGCACTCATTTTTTTTTCAAGGCCACCTTGTATTTAAAAATTTGGGATACAAATTTTCTAGAACTGTTGGTGATTTAAATTGGTCAAAAAAACCTTTTGTTACCGTAAAATTTTTAAATACCCCTGTATTGCATTTTGGTGCCCCCTAGTTTTTTAAAAAGGGCCCCTTTTTATTTAAAAAGTGGATACAGAAATTTTTCGAAACTGTTGGTTATTTTTTGGTGCAAAAAAAAACCTTTTCTTTACCCTTAAACTTTTAAATAGCTGTATTCATTTTGGGTGGCTCCATTTTTGTTCAAAGCCACCTTGTTTTAAATTTGGGAACAAAAAATTTTCTATAACGTTGGTGTATTTAATTGGTGCAAAACCCCTTTTTTTACCCGATAATTTTTAAAATAGCGTTTTGCACTTTGGTGGCCCCATTTTTTTTCAAATAGCATACAAGTGATTCACAAAAATACAAAGTCCGGTATGCAAAATTTGTTTATTTTTTATTATTTTGCAATTGGGTAAAATCATTGTATATTAGACTCTTTATATCGTCATCAATTTTTTATTAATGGTATGGTATCCTTTTTAATTTAGTATCTATCTATTGAGTATCTACCTGTACAGGTTATATGTAATAGCAGCGTATGGTTCTTCTCACTTAAAAAGTTAAATACATATTCACTAGTTTTGACCACCATTTTTCTGTTATTTTAGTGGTCCCTGAGTTAGCATCCGGTTTTTGCTGGGGCCCGCGCTGGGGACTCTTTGGGGTGCTTGCGGGGGTCTTTTGTTTTTTTCACGCTTTTTAATTTTCATGGATGTACTTTCTGTTGGCGGCATGCGCCGGGAAATGTTCTGAGCATACGGCTTTTTAGTTCTATGAGACGTCATTCTGATAGTGCGCATGGCCGTAAGTATGGGGGTGCATTTGGGGCCTTTTTTTTTTCTTGCCTATGGCCTGGTCTTTTTTTGGGCTATTGTTCATCTGATTAAACCCCTTTTAGGTAGTGAGCTTACAGCTCTCCAATTTTTTGGTTATTTATATCCCTCTATTTGGGCTTTTAAAATTTTTACAGCTTCTTCATTCCATCTTTGGGAACCTGACGGGGGATCCACAAATATCTATCGGGGACCCCACATTTCTATCAAAGATTTGCACTTCTTAAAGGGCTGAGTTTATTTCATCCCTAACAAGGGGAAGAAAAACTTTTCATTGATTATAATTTTCCTCCCAAAGATTTTAAAAGTTTTCCCCGATGAACCTCATATCTGGGGGGAAATGGTTGGGAAATTTTTTGGGAAAATTTTTTTTGGGGAAAGTAAGTTCTCATTTTTTTTTGTTTATCCTTTGCACACTTTTTTCTTTGAGCACTGTCTTTGTTGTTTTGCGTTGTATGTTTATTGTTATTGTATTTTTTTTATTTAGGGGAGTTATAAAATGTTTAGCGATTACGTTGGGCCCTCGACATCCATGGCAAGGGTATCCCGAATTTGTCGATGGTGATTATATCGATGACCATTAAATCTTGGGGGGAAACAACACACCTTTATTCTTTCAGCCAAACAGGGGGTGGGGGAAAACTGGAAAATTTAAAAACCACACAGGGCAAATGGAATGCTACATCTTAGGCAAAAACACTTTGGTTTTAAAAGCCCCAAAAAAAAATCACGACCATTTACTACCCCTGTTTGTACCACGAAATAAACCCTTAAACCTGCATCACCCACAAATTAAAAGTGCAAAATGGCAGTATGATTTGAACCATAAATTTTACTTAAAACTGGCATTGAATATCCCGGCCCCTGGAACGGAGCAGGGAGCCCCAAACCTGCAGGACCCCCAGTTTTAAAAAGTGCCGGAAAAAGGGTCTTTCAACCCACCATTTTAGTTAAAATGGACAGGGGCTACCCCTGTCCGGGGCCCCACGCATGACCCCCAAAACCTGAATGCCCCAAAGTTTAAAATGGGCCCAAAAAAAAGGAGTTTTTGGGAACCCCCTTTTTAAAGTTTCATTTGGACTTTGGGACTATCCCTTTTCCGGGCCAAAAGCTTTGACCCCCAAAAACCCTGCTTTGGCCCCCCGTTTTAAAAAAGTGCCGGAAAAGGAGTTTTTTAAAACCACCATTTTTTTTTCACTGGACTTAAAAGCCCCTGTCCGGGGTTTTACCCGTTTGCCCCTCCATTTGGGGGGGTGGGGGGGGGGGGGGGCTAAATTGGGGGGGGGGGGGGGGCTTCAAACAACTTGGGGGGGGGGGGGGGGGGGGGGGGGAAATTACCCTTGGTTGGTTTAACGCCCCTGTTAACCCGGGTCCCCTTTTTTCTTGGCATTCTTTTTCTCATTTTAAAAAACGTGATGGGGGAAAATTTGTCTTTTTTTCCTTTGTTCTCTTCCGTCCCTCCATACCCCAAATGCCTCTGAAAAACCCTACATTTGGTCAATTTTTCCCCTGTACCCCCTTTGTAAAATTTAAGAGGAAATTTTTTTTTAACGTATTTTGAATGAAATTTTTTTTAGTATTTTTAATTTTTCTAGAAAAACACATTTTTTAAAATGGGGAGGGAAAATCCCCCCCTTGTCTTTGTTTCTTTTTTTTTAAATTTTTATTAAAGGGGTTGGGTCTCAAAACGGGGATTGATAGCTATGTTAAAGTCCATTAAAAGTTGCCCTCCCTATTCTTTTCTGACGCACCTTCACCCTTGACCCAAACTTTTGAAATTGTGAAGAACAAATGTCTGTTAGAAAAAACCCCTTTTTTTTTTTTAAAAATAGGACCTGTATTTATGCTGCATGTCAAGCAAAATCCCCAAAAAAAATTTCCCAAAGCATAAACCCTTGACCAAATTTGGACAATTGTGAAGAACAAATGTTGTTAAAAAAACAACTTTTTTTTTTTATAATAGGCCCTAAAGTATGTGCGTCACAGAAAAAATCCCCCAAAAAAATTTCCCAAAGCAGCCCCTTGACCCTTTTTTTGGGACAATTGGGGAAAAAACAAAATGTCTTTTAGAAAAAAATTTTTTTTTTTTTTTGGGAATGTTGTTTTGCTGCATTTAAAAGGCAGCTTTGGCCCCAAAAACAATTATAAAAAATGCCCTTCTCACCCAATTTGAAAAAAATTTTGTGAGGGGAAATGCCATTTAGAAGCCAAAATTTCTTTTCCCAAAGGACCATGATTATTGCTGTTTTCCACAGCAAAAAGCCCCCAAAATTTTTAAAATTTTTTGACTTCTAGCCATTTTTAAAAAAATTGTGAGGGGAAAATGCCACTTAAAAACCCAAAATTTCTGTTAAAAGGACCTTAATTTTTTTCATTTATCTCCAGCAACATGCCCTCAAAACCTTTGAAAATGCAAAAAATTTTTTAAGTTTAAGTGAGAAAAAGGGGGGAAATTTCCCGGTTTTGTCATAAAACCCTTTTGCTGTCTTTTTCAGTCTCCTCACAGAAAAACCACCCAAATAAAAACTGTTGGGAAAGAAAAATAAAAAATTTGCGAAAAAAATGATCATTTTAAAAAAAATTTTTCAAGAGGCCTTTCTGTTTGAAGGGAATGTGAAGTAGAGGGAAACTAACCCAGTGACCTCGGCCTTTTGGGGGCCAAACTTATCAGAGATCCTTTGCCGATTCATTTTGATAAAAGTCAAACGATCCAAATTATTGGGGAAAAGCCAGATGCTTTTGTCTGAAATTAAATCCCCCCAGCTGTGCTAAAGGGTTTCCGCTCGTTTAGGGACGCTGGTTGGGGGGCAGGAAAACCCTCTTTGGGTGGCGAGCGAGCTGGGCTTGTTTTTTTTGGATACCCCAGAAGTTTTTGGGGGTCTGGGAACACATACAAAAACATGGGTTTGTTGAGACGAAAAATAGTGTGCACCATGATTTAAGCGGGTTTCTCTGTGTGTTGGATGTGGGGCCCTGCTTGAAGGGTTTGGGGGAGGTGGTAAAAAAAGATTGCCCGGGGGTCCCCCTTTAGGTTTTGGCCCCCCCTTTGATGCTGCTGACGCTGCTCCCGCTATGGCTATTGGGCACTCTACGGTTTTGGTCACGGCGTTTGTTGTTGTTCCCCCTTTTGACATTTGAAAAAAACGTGAAGCAGAAGCAACAGATGTCCCCAGTTGATCAATCAGAAAGGGGTACCCATTTCCAAAAATTTTTCTCTCTATTTGGGTGGGGGGAAAGGGAAAAGTGCGGGTTTTTTTTTTTGTCCCGGGATCCAGGGGGGGTGGCCCCCAGAAAATGTTGTTCATTTTTGATGGCCTTAATGCGGGGATTTGTTGGGGGAAAATTGGGCACCCAACCCAATCATGGGGAAAAGATGGAGCCTTGATTTCCCAACCCTTGGGTGGGGGAAATAGAAAAACTAAATCTTCCTCATTTCCCCCTCCCCCTTTCAAATTCGCGCCAACTTTTTAAAAAGGGCCCGGGACGTGGAAAAGTCGGTGTTAGGAATACCCCCCTCCCCTCCTCCTCCACCCCCCCGGGCTGCCTCCGGCACGCTTAAAACCACCCCCTGATTTTCCCTGAGATGATGCACCCTGTGATGATGCGCCCCCCTGCACTACCCCGGGCCCCCCGAACACTGCCTAAAAAAGACCGATAAAATTTTTAAAAACTGCGGAGCTTGTGGATTTGACGGGGGGAAAAGGGCCCCGTGCCCGCTCGTGTCCGTTCCCCTCCGTCGTGGGGGGGACCTGTTTTTTTCAGAGTGCCCAACGATCGTTCCAAAATTTTGGGATCACCAAAATGCTCATGCTGAAAAAGGGCATTGTCCGAACGGGAACCCATTTTGGGGGGGCTTTTTCAAAACTGGAAAGGATGGTGCAGGCTTTTTTCCCCGCCTCCACTCTCGGTGGCTAAACCCCCCGGGGTCCGCACCGTTTGCTGGTCGGGCCCCAATGTGTCCTTCGTACTGGGGAAATGGCTTTGCTTTGTTTGCCAAAATTTGGCTGGGTTGGGGGAGAGGGGGTTTCCCAGGTGTTGCCACGTCAACAATGAACGGTTGACGGGGGCTGAGTGACGCTGCCAACGCATCCAGGCGGGAGAAGCGGGTTTTGGCAAACGGGGGGAAGTGCGAACTTGGGACTTCGACCCTTCCTCAGCAGGAAAGGCCCCAAAAGGGGTTTGGCTTTTAAAAATTTTCGGGAAAGAAAAAGGGTTTCCCATAAACATGTGCCGGGCAAGGGATTTTGCTCCACCCTACCGATTTAAGGGCGGCCAGCGGGATTTCGCCGTTATCGCACACCCCTTGCCTGGAAAAGGGGTTCTTGGCCCCCACCCGCGTTTGGTTTCCTTTTGCGGAGAGCCGTCCACAGCCCCTGACTTTGTGGGGGAGGGGTCCCCTAGACAGTTTAATTTAAACCCGGGCCTGGTTTTTGGGGCCCGTGATGCCCACAGGGCCCTTTGGGGGGGGAAAAAACCCCTGCACCACCCCTTTGGGGTTTTTTGAAGAGGGGGTTGCGCCGGGACCCTGAGAGCCACCGTCCCCCCCCAAGACACCCAAAACCCAAGCCCTGTGAGCGTCACAAAATTTTTAGGGCCTTGGCCGTGCTTACTAGCCATGTGTGGGGTGGTCGATGGATTTTTCCGGCCCAGATGCAGAAAAAGCGCTTAAAAATTTTAGGGGGACACTTTGGCTGGCCGGGGGCAGGGACGGCTTTTTGGCAACAAAATTCCCTGCTCGGCATTTTGGTTTTGGGGGGGCGGAATGGGCCATGACGTGGGGAACCCATCTGTGTCCTCCAGCCCGGAAAGGAACATTTCCGGGCCCAAATGCCTGGCAATGCCGACATTCGGGCCCTTTTGGCTTTTGGGAGGGTTTTGGGGTTTAAATGTGTTTTTCTGCCCCCAAAACCCGGGAAAGACAAAAGGGGCTGGCTCCCTGGGACTGGCCCCCTTTTAACGGCTTTGCAGGTCTCAAAACTGGGGAAGGAAAAGGGGAAGGATGGGTCTCGGGTGGTACTCGGGCGATGGGGGGGGGGAGGCGAAGGGGGCTGCCCCGGGATCTTGGGACTCTGAAAAGACATGGGCAGCTGAGGAACGCTTGGTGGTGGCAAGGAGGAGGAGGCAGAAAACGAGGGGGGTGCCATTTGGTTTGGGGGGGCCCGGCGTGGGCCCTTGGCCCTTTTTTTGGGCCCAAGTTTTTTTTGCCTCCATTTTAAAACTCATGCATTGCGCAGGGTGACTTGACATTTTGGTGGTGGTTTTAAAAACCAAAGGGGTTCTTGGTTTATTATGCTTTACGGAAAAAGGCGGGATTTTGACATCGTGGGTGAATCAAAAGGCTTGGCCCAAAAAAGGGCCCCGGGGCTTGAGAGGTCCGGGAAATTTTTTGACGGCGATAAGCGAGGAGCGGGGTTTGCCTGACCGTGGCTGGGGGAATTTCTTAACAGCGGACTTCTGCGCCCCCATCTTTTTGAGGGGAACCCCCTATTGGGCACTATCCCCTCCCTATTCCTCCTTTTCAGTGATGAAGCGCTCGCAAGAAATTCTGCTGGAAAAAACAACGTTGGATCCGCCCTTTTCGTCATCATCCTTTATCAACACAGGTGTCTTCGTCGTCCTGCATTCTGAAACCAAAGGGGCTGCGGGCTACAAGCATGAGGGACGCAAAACGTTGGGGGACCCCCCCGGGGTTTTTTTCCGATTGACCGGGTTCCTTTCCTCCTCTGATGGGGATCCAGTTAAATGGGCGTCAGAGCAGAGAAAATCATCCTCTTTGGGCCCCTTTTATCTTTTAAAATTTCCTTCGGACCCCAAAAACCCCATTTTTTTCATCAAAGGGGGGTTTCAGAAAAAGGTTTACCCCAGTGGTGGGTTTAAAGAGTTGACATTTGGGCTGCTTCATGTTGGCGGATGCTGGTGATGCTGATGACGAATTTGTGGGGCCCTGGGCCCGGGGGAGGAGGGGAGGTAAGGGCTGCTGGATGGGGGGGTTTTCATTAACCCCTGAAAAGGGCCGATTGGGGTCGCTTTTGTTACTGGTTTTACAGGGCACTGAAACCCCGCGATGGGCAGGCCTGAGGCTGCAACTGACGATCCGCTGGCATGCGTGTTGTGCCAGCAATGGAAGGAGCCCTTCTCTCGTACCTCTTCCCCCCAGTCCTCCCCCCCCCTTTTTCTCGCCCTTTCCACCTGGGAAATTTTTTACAAAGTTAGAAATTTTTAAAAATTTTTTAAAAGGGATGGAAGAGATTTGTAAAGTCTTTTTATTAAAAAAACGGGAATAAAAAGTATTCTCAAATTTCCCCTCAAATAAAAAAAAAATTGCCCGGGGAAACAAAAATTTTAAATGCCCCAAAGTAGTCTTTCAACAAAGCTGGCCTGCGCCCAAAATGAAAAAAAAAAAAAATTCTGTAATGTATTCGGATAAAAAAAGGTATTTTTGGCACCTAAACAATTCACTGTGGGGGACTACAAAAATTTCTTTTTTTCAAAAATTTTAAATGAAGGTGCCTCAATTTAACAAAACTGTAGTGCGCCAAAGTCAAAAAAACCGTTCTGTTAAAGTATTGGGTAATTTAAAAGGTTTTTTTGTGGCAACCTTTTAATTCACCTTTTTGGTGGGTACAAAAATTTCTGTATTCAAAAAAAACTGGCCCGGGGCCTTTAATGAACAAAGCTGAATGCGCCAAAATTTAAAAAAAAAAACGTATTTTGTAATGTATTCGGATTAAAAAAAGGGTTTTTTGGGGACCTATCAATTTTACCTTTTGGTGACTTTCAAAATTTTCTTTTATTCAAAAATTTTAAATGCAAGGTGCCCCAATGAACAAAGCTTGTTTGTGCGCCAAAAATTAAAAAAAAACGTAACTGTAATTTTTATTCGGTTTTAAAAAAAGGTATTTTTTAGCAACCCATCAATTCACCCGTTTGGGGAATACAAAATTGCAGTATTTACCAAATTTTAAAATGAAAAGTGCCTCCCAAAAAAAGCTGTTTTTGCGCCCCAAAGTCAAAAAAAACCCTATCTGAAATTTATTCGGGGTTTAAAACAAGGTAAATTTTTGGACCTTTCAAATTTACCCGTGGGTGACTACAAAATTTTCAGTTTTTACATTTTAAAGGGGAAGGTGTCAATGAAAAAAAGCTTTTAGGGGCGCCAAAAAAGAAAAAAACCGTTTCTGTTTTGTTTTTGGATAATAAAAGGTATTTTTTGGACCCATCAAATTTTCCCTTTTGGGAACTAAAACAATTGGGTGGATTCACAAATTTTAAATGCAAAGGGGGCTTATCAAAAAATTTTGGGGCTGGGGGAAAAGTGCAAAAAACACGTATCTGTAATGTATTCGGATAAAATTTTAAAAAAATTTTTTTTTGGACCTATCAATTCAGCTTTTGGTAAAATACACAATTGCTGGATCAATTTTTAAAGCAAGGTGGCTCTTTCAACAAATCTGGCTGGGGAAAAGTTTTCAAAAAAAAACTATCTGTAATGTTTTGGATAATAAAAGGTTTTTTTTTGGCACCTAACCCAAATTACCTTTGGTAAGTACAAATTGCTGGATTTAAAATTTTAAAGCAAGGGGCCTATCAAAAAAATCTGGACTGGGCCCAAAAAAAGCAAAAAAAAGTTTTCTGTAATGTATCCCATTAAAAAAAAGGTATTTTTTTTGGGACCTTTCAAATTCCCCCTGTGGTAAACTACACAATTGGGTGGTTTTAAATTTTAAAATGCAAAGGGGGCTCTTCAACAAAAATTTGGGCTGGGCAAAAATTTAAAAAAAAGGGATCTGTAATGTATTCGGATAATAAAAAGGGATTTTTTTGGAAAATATCAATTCCCCTGTGTTTACTACAAAATTGCCGTATTCCATTTAAGTGCAAAAATGCCTCAATAAACAAAGCTTTAGGGGCGCCCAAAATCAAAAAAAAACATAAACTGAAATTTTTTCGGATAATTTCAAGGATTTTTGGCCCCCTTTCAATTCCCCCTTTTGGTGGGTAAAAATTGCAAATATTCACATTTAATTTCAAGGTGCCCCCAATGAAAAAAATTTTTTTGTAGTGCCAAAAGTGTATAAAAACCCTATCTTTTAATGTATTGGATAATTAAAAAGGGATTTTTGGCACCTATCAATTTTACCTTTTGGTGACTTAAAAAAAATTTTCAGTATTCACATTTTGGGGCAAGGTGCCTCAATGAAAAAGCTGTAGTGCGCCAAAAGTTTAAAAAACCGTATCTGAAAATTTTTTCGGGTTTAAAACAAGGTATTTTTGGGGGCCCCCCCAAATCACCTGTGGGCTACAAAATTGCCAAATATTTTTCCCTTTTTGTGCCCAAAGGGGCCTCAATGAACAAAACTTTTAGTGTGGCCAAAATGAAAAAAAACACGTAAACTGTAATGTTTAGGATTTTAAAAAGGTTTTTTTTTGGGACCTATCAATTCAACCCGTGATAAAAAACACAATTGCTGGATTCAAAATTTAACTGCCCAAAATGGCCTATCAACAAACTGGACTGGGCAAAAGTGAAAAAAAAAAAGTATCTGTAATGTATTGGTTTAAAAAAAGGGTTTTTTTTGGGAACCCCATCAATTCAGCTGTGGTAACTACACAATTTTCTGGATTTAAAATTTTAAATGCAAGGTTTGGGTCTATAAAAAAATCTGGCTGGGGAAAAGTGCTAAAACCGTTTTAA